>SJJU01072500.1:0-13232 GCA_012932125.1 Conopomorpha cramerella
GCCTCCCTAACACAGCGCTCCAAGAAATAAGTGACAAGACATATATCGCGCTGCGATTTGTTGAAACTAGCTGAGTCGCACAAAGCGTGACATAACAGCCAATCAGAGCGCATATTTGTTCTATGTCATTTCTTTCTTGAGGCGCGTGCTAGGCCTGCAGCGTCGCAGGTAACTGTGACATTAAGCTGAGTCGAAGTCTATTTTCTTCGCGTGAAGCACGGCACACAGTATTATACTTAGGTATGCCCTATTGTTATTTAATGTGTTGTTATTTTTCATTGTGTATTTCGTGTTTCCTGTGAACTAAATAAATGTCTATCTATCTATTAATTAAAAAGCTTTCAAAAGTAAAAAAAATATGATCATAAACATACATTACCAAGCCTTTTAATTATCGTACTTCATCCAAGGAAGTTTAAATATCTTTGACCCAGTTGTGCAGAGTGCAGTAACTGCACAATCATATATAAGTACCCATAATAAATCAAACAAACCTACTTTCTTGAATGAATCTCCGTAATTACGAAAGACAGTAACGTTATCACTCTCATCCGGCTGTGAAGTATGTTTGTGTCTCAAAATTATCGCGTCTTTCCTGCGCTTGCGCAACATAATGCACATGTCACTCTTTGGGTAACTAGGCGTCGCTAAACTCGGGTTTTCATATTATAATAGAAGATATATACCTATACCTATAGGGATACATCGTTAATATCACAGCTGGCCAGAACTAGAAGTCAGCAAAAATGTGATAGATAATTTAAAATGTGTTAACTGTACCAGCAACATAACCTCTAATTGTTAACCAATATTTATACATTTTATTGCTAAATAAGTTTTTTTTTATCACTATGAACAAGCGTTTGATCACCATCCTGCCTGATGTTAAGCAGTGATCTACGAACATTAGAATAAGTTCTAATTATTAGAACTACAAACATTTCAATGTATTATTTCTCTATAGCACGCTTCAGCAGTTTACAAACAGTCATAAATGCCATGACATTTAATAATTCAAATGACAATTTTCTGTCAGTTAGTTCATTGGGGAAAATGTCGCCGCTCCTGCGTAAAATACGTAGCGCATTATGTCGCTTGTACAGTGTTCGTACTGTGAACTAAGCTACGTCGCTTATGACCTAAATGCTAGACGGCACAGGCTAACGGACTGCTCCTAGGTTATTGTCTTGTGGCTCATTTGCATAGAAATGAGTAATTTGCTAATAACAACATTGGTATGTGTGTGATCTGAGCTATTGTTTGGATCATATAGGGGCGGAAATCTCTACTGTCATTAACATTGTTTTATTGATGATTAATGCTGATAATACACACATCAAAAGTGTCTAGGGATCAAGAACATTTTTAGCTCTAAAAAAAAATCTAATTTATTTAAATCATATCTAATCTTCTGGATTGGTCTCCTACCTAATTCCCCATGCCTGTATCAATGACTCATCACCACATTTTGAATAAATTATGAATTAATTCAGTTTTTGTAAAATATATTCTTGATTGCAATCTTCTAAAATGTACTTGATCCCTAGACACTTTTGATGTTTGTGCTTGTGTTTTGCATCCTATTCTCATTGGGGGTTTTTAAATCACGGTGCGTGCTTCTCGGGCGCTTATAAAATTTAGTTTTTCTTTTCAAATTTTCACATGAAAGTGATTTTTTAGGGTTCCGTACCTCAAAAGGAAAAAACGGAACCCTTCTAGGATCACTTTGTTGTCCGTCTGTCCGTCCGTCCGTCTGTCTGTCAATACCCTTTATTTTAAACACAGTGAACAAGCGTTTGACCACCATCCTGCCTGATGTTAAGCAGCGATGTGGTCTACGATTATTCGTACCGAGTGTAAAAAGGGACCAACAGCGTTTCTAAGACCGTTGCTAGGGGTCCTTTCCCGCGCAGTATAAGATCAATCAATACCCGATTGGTAAACACAATTATTTATTATTCAAAAGTAATTACAATTTACATAGCAACAATATAATCAAATCAATTTCTAAGACCGCTAGCAGTGTAGCCAGTGCCAAAAGCCAGTGCACGCCACTGCTAGCAGTAAGATTGCTAGCAGCGGCGTGCACTGGCTTTTACGACAATGTAGGCAGTAATCCCCAAGGATTGACACCTATGTATAGGTAACTAACTTGTCTTTACGAAATATAGGTACCTACATATCTACTCACCCACAAAACACAGGACTTTGTTAGTCTATGTCGTGAGTAGAACAAACAAAGATCTAGCAATAACTCTATTATTAGGTCGGGAAGCCAAAATACTAAGGTAGGCAGTGTCTTTTTTTACAGTAGGTAAGTATTATGACAAAAGCCTACTGGAGTTCTGCAAAGACGATGGAGTATCTGAAAAATTATTAGAAATTGTATAGGAAATAAAACCAGATAGTTACAGAGTTCTTTTTGCATTGCACTGTCGCAACTTCAAAGTTTTGACAGGTCAAAGTTTGAAGGGTATCTGTGTCGATTTCCGAGGAAGGAAAATGGTATCCAATAATGAGAAAACTTAATATTCAAACTGTCCAGATAAGAGTACATTGACCCCTTATCACGTTAACTTACGTCCAAATGTTAGTGGACAAAACCTTTGTAAGTCAATATTGTTCACCGGCTATTTAGGCGCGAATATAATCAAAGACATGTTCGAGCTTACCTATGTTATTTCACTCGAATTTGCGACGCAGTTGCATGCGTCGAAAATGAATGAAATTGTATAATAAAAAAAAATACACTTCACGCCTTTTAATCCCATAGCGGGGTAAGCAGAGGCACTTGCTGAAGCAAATGCCCACAGAACACCAAGCGTAACCCAACGTGACAGGGGGTGAGCCCATCGCCGTTATAGGTAAAATTTTATTATATCTTTAATAATTTCATCGTCAATTAAATTTTAAATCAAATTATTAAATTGCCATTCTTGATAAAAATACACGAGATTTAATTACTCTCGATTCAATATCTAGTTAGCAACCAAACATTGTTTGACCGTGGAATGATGCGTCATCGATTTATTTTAGCGGCCTTACCGACCGTGCGTCGACGGAAATATCCGAATGCAACGCGGGGTACAGTCACCATCCTCCCACACACGTAATCCATGACGAGAGATGTGGACACACCTGTATTATTATATAAGTGTGTATCATTATTCGCTAATTTCTTGCAGGACATTTTGAAATCGAAGTACAAACGTGACAGGGGTGAGCCATCGTCGTTATAGGTTCACACACCTTGTGGTGTGCGGGCTTCATCACGATGTTGTCCTTCCCGTACGAGCGTTGCGTTGTGTTGCGTTTTGTTTGAAGTTACCTTAAAAACTTACAGTTAGTATCCTATTCCATGTAGGTATGTTTCCAGCCTTATTTACACATAGAGTAGTCATTTTCTAAACTGGACTTTATCACATCGCAAGTATTTCACTTATGCATAGTCCACACTTAGTTCCCCGCTGATTCAATTGCCTATGCATACGCACGGCGGCGACTGTCGCCACGTTAGTACGGGGATTGAACCCGCGCTATTTCAATCTATTGGCCGTCAGCCAGCGCCTCGGCCGTAAAGAAGTTTGCGTTTCTAACACTGTAGGCCAAAATCACCTCAACAGTCTGTGCTAGAACTCACATTTTGCATAAAAAATCCTGTGCAGAAGTTCTGTAAAGAAATGGGTAATTCAGTGAATACTGAGTACCGTACAACCTACCTATAGTATATTGTTGACCCGTTTTTTTTTTAAAGTTTTGGTTTACTCGTTGACCGATTTCTTTGGCACTTCAGTTTATGTTGGTCATTGGGCGTTTGTTGACACACATTTCGCTCTTAAAATACCTACTTTAAGTCTGAATAA
The DNA here is from genome assembly GCA_012932125.1 of Conopomorpha cramerella. NCBI lineage: Eukaryota > Metazoa > Arthropoda > Insecta > Lepidoptera > Gracillariidae > Conopomorpha > Conopomorpha cramerella. Next base: position 3,864 of record SJJU01072500.1, read on the forward strand.
AAAAATACTAATCGGTAATGGAATATTGGAAATATTAGATGTGGTGATAGGTAGAGCGGCACCAAACTGTATAACGTTGAAGTTTCCTATGCGTTGGATAGTTAAGGTAAAAACAGCAGCCGATTTAACTTTATCTAGTACTGAACGGTGTGAGGGAAAGGCGTGACCAAAAAAAGGACCTTTTGGCTGATTTCTCACCTCTTTCGAGACTCCCTAATCCTGATTGGTTTTATTGCGATAAATAATTTGGATGGAAGATGCGCACGTCTCCAGAGAATGGCCCGTACAGAGAGAGGCAGGTAGGGCTTGGGTGGTGGTGGGATTATTCCTGATAAGATGTATTTTTTTGTCGTGAAAGGAGGTGTTATGGATACTCTTCCTCATCATCAGCCCATATTCGCACACTTTCGTACACTGCTGGACATAGGCCTTTACAATTGCTTTCAATTAATTACTCCTCCGCATTCTTTAAACAACCATTTAACCCGAAGTTGCAAAAAAAATACTCTTTCTTGTTTCATAATGAGGAATTTTCTAAGCCCTTGTTTCTCCTAGTTATGACAGAGGGCGCTAGTTGTATTAGGGGGGATAAAAGTCAAGGAAATGACTAACTTCAAGCAGTCAGTATTGAAGGTGTCAGTTAATTCATTTATCGTTTGTTTACATGTTACAAAAGAGCCTGAAGTTTGAATAACTTGCCCATTTATTAAAAAAACTACTAAAATACAACTGACAGAAGTCCCCCCGGACACCTACCAGCGACATCTAGATAAGCAATTTTTGGAGTTTGGAAATTCCGCATTCTGTAAAACAACAACTTAACTCTGTATCGGTACATTGCTCAGCAGAATAGAAGATATTTTACATCATACAAGATTTCCAAGCAGTGAACATCACACAAGTGTAACAGCAGTCACGTGCACGAGGCTGGTCCCAGGTGCGGCCGATCAACTGCCACACAGCCAGGTGCGGCTGGCGGACTGGACGGCAGCACTGCAATACAATAAGGGTGTTTATAAATACACGGCGATGAGCGATGAGAGAATATGCGTCTAGACGTTCCTGACGTTTTGCGCTGAAGAAATCAAATCAAATAGTTTATTTCTCCATCTTTAGAAGTGCTTTTACATACAGATATACAGTAGTATAACACAAAGATTGATGAAAGTCATTTAGGATTTAGAAACAAAAGTAAACGTCCCCGGTTCGAATTAATATCTTTTACTGGCCAAAAGAAACTAATCTTATATATAAAAATTAAAGCCACTTTTCCAGGCCTATGTCCAGCAGTGGACAAGTATGGGCTGATGATGATGATGAAAGCCACTTTTCGTTGTCATTCCATAACTCCAGAACGGGTGGACCGATTTCGCTAATTCTTCTTTGTTGTGCTCACTAATGACAACAGAAGGTTCTTATGAAAGAAAAAATGACATCCACTGCTGGTCACTGGCCATATTCATATTAATAGTTAAGACAGGACAACGTCTGTCGAGTCCACTAGTGTCTAATAAAATATGACCTGTGAATAAGTAACGATCGATGACTCTTAGCTTCTTATTGACTTTCTGATACATACACGTCACGCCCGTCTGAGAAGTGTAATTAAAAAAAAATATATGGAAAATTTTATGTGTGTGTTTGTGTAACTGTGATAAATACATATACGTCTTTCAATCCCGCAAGACTATCTCCAGGTTAATAATATGACATCGATATGTACATAGTCTAAACATAAAAAAAAATATATTTCCATAAATAAATTACAGGGAATGCACTTATTCTAATAATATTGTACTTAGTCACTTACTAGGCCGCATTTCGCGACCTTAAGCAACGACTTAACACTCGATGCTGTCTCAACTGGTGCAGGATTAACCCATTAACGCCCAGAAGAATAGTTACTATTTAATTGATTTTGACTTTTATTACCAAGTAACAGAGTTTAAAATTACTTGTCCGAGTCCAGTGGGTGCTAATGGATTAAGGAACAAAACATTGGGAAATATACAGTAGTATAACACAAAGTCGCCTCCCGCTGTCTATCCCTATGTATTCTTAGATCTTTAAAATAGTGATTTCAGATAATATTTTATATGTATAATACATGCATATAATAGCAGAGAAACATTGTTAATCTATACCAATATTGTAAAGAGGAAAGGTTTGATTTTTGTTTGTTTGAATTGTTTAGGCTCCGAGACTACGGGACAGATTTAAAAAAAATTAAATAAATAAATACACTTCACGCCTTTAATCCCAAAGAAGGGGTAGGCAGAGGGACTTGCAGATTTAAAAAAATCTGTCACTATTGGAAATCTACATAATTCCTGTGTAACATAGGCTATATTTTATCCCCAAATTCCCACGGGAACGAAAAAAACTGTAATGTATATTGGTAAAACAATAAAATGTGATTGTCCTGATTTCAGGTGATAGCACGTAGTAAGTTTATAAGTGCAAAGATATAAATTAATTTCGTACACTCCACATTAATTCACACTCCTTTGATCGTGCAGCACGGGTGTCCGAAACCCGCATACCGCAAGGTGTGCATGGTCCAGAGAGGGTTACATCTGCTGTTTTGTTTAGTAAAACTTGGAGCTTATCTTTGTTCTGTATTTAGTAATCTTGAACTAAGTTTGGGCTTAAGTATAATATAGAGATAAACAATGCTGTTTGACATTGTCTTTATCTTTATCTTTCATAGATTGTTTTTTTTTTAGAAAACTCCTCATTCCACAGTATGTATATATTTTTTTTATGTTTTCACGCCGATAACTTCGTCGTTTATGAACCGATTTTGATGATTCTTTGTTTTGTTGGAAAGAAGATATTTCGAAAGGTGGTCACATCATAAGGGAGACAGGGTTTAATGATGACATGCCCTTATTAATAAAATACGTGGAACGACTTGCCGGAGTCTGTGTTTCCTGCGCAGTACAGTCTGAAGGTTTTCAAGTCACTGGGGTAAATAGGTACCTAATGAACAAGTGTGCTCCATCGTAGACCATATCGCTGCTTAACATCAGCCAGGATGATGGTGAAACGCTTGTTCGAAGTGATAAAAAAAGATTGGAAGGTAGGATAGGTGGACAATCAAATACACACATCAAAAGTGGTAGGGATCAAGTACATTTTAGAAGATTGCAATGAAGAATATATTTTACAAAAACTGAATTAATTTATAATTTATTCAAAATGTGGTGATAAGTCATTGATACAGGCATGGGGAATTAAAGATTATAAAGAAAAGATACTTGCCCCATAGATAGGTCAGCTCCTAAAATGTCTCCGTGTCATGCGCGGTGAACATACCCGCCACGTCATGGTAGCACACATTGTAGGGTATGCGGCATTAGGGGAACGGTATTAATGTCCCATTGGGTAATATATCAATTGTACCCCGGCGTAATAACTAAAAGGAAATATAAAAGTCATCGATGGGCGTGACAACTGTAACCGTGTCAAAGTGTCGACTGTCATTATTCGAAATGAGAAATCGTAACTTTCAGTTAACTGTAAAAACTTGTGAAAATAAATGTAATTTTTTTTAGGTAACTCAGAACTTTTATACTAGGACTAGGTGTATCAGTAAACACCTCGTCTTTTTTATCACTATGAACAAGCGATTGACTACCATACTACCTGATGTTAAGCAGCGATGTGGTCTATGATGGAGCACACTTGTTCATTAGGTACCTATTCACCCCAGTGACTTGAAGACCTTCAGACTGTACTGCGCAGGCAACACAGACTCCGGCAAGTCGTTCCACATTCTGGCGGTTCGCACTATGAAAGTGGACGCAAATCGTTTGGTTCGCGTAAATGACAAATCCACCTGGCATGGATGACGTTTTGCCGTTCTCCTGGTTGTACTATTGTAAAAACGCGCTGGGGGTATTAGGTTATGCAACTCCGTAGCACACTCTCCGAAATGCACGCGATAGAAGACCGAAAGGCTCGCAACTTTGCGGCGATGCTCTAGGCTTTGTAGCCGAGAATCAAACAGCCTGTTGTCACCTATGAGCCTTCTAGCACGCCTCTCTATGCCTCCAGAGCCTCAAGCTGGTATTTGGCTGATCCGTCCCAAAGATGTACAGTACACATTAAGGAAAGCAATATTCATTCTACATTCACACTCGAAGTGGTCTGATGCAGAACATTATGAATATGCAAGTCACCGCGATGCCTATTCAATAAAGGCCCTTTTTGCGTGGACGTTGTGAAAAAAAGACAAAAAATAGTGCACACACATGCTTGGCCACACGCCGACCTCCGGGGTCAAACGGTTCCGCTCGATTACTACTCACCAAATATATTTTTTTTTCTGTGGCGAATGAGCGGAATCGAAAAAGGAATGAAACTAAAGAATTTTCGGTACAGTATCCTAATTGTTTTTTTTTATTCAGATCATATTATAGAGCTTTTTTTTTCAACAGAGTGTAAAAGGACCTCGAGCAAAAGAGAAACGTTGTTGGGCTCGTCAATATGAATAACATTTACTATAACGACAAACTTTGTCTGGAAATTATGACAGTTCTCGGGCCGAAAATTTGTCAGAAAAACGCCACAGAAAATTCTTCATTGTATTGCTTTATCAGCTGGTATACTTTTTATTGCTTGCCAGTACTAGCTACTTAGTTCGTTCGCCGATAAAACAGTTCGTTCTCGCAGACGTTTGAATTTCGAACGCCCGACCGCCGCCGCCGCGGCCGCCGCCAACGACGCCGTGGCGTGTAGGTGCTAAGTTATTTTGGTCACGGCCGGAAGAAGGGACCCGTTACCGTTTCTGCTGTTCTCAGTTTAAATGTTTAAATATAATGCGCGTATAACGTTTTCTTCGAGATGAGGACTTCATTAAAACTTACGTCTAAGATTAAAACGTCTATTTTTATTATTGTTGGGAGTACGAGACGTGACTGTTAGGGCAAGGCTTCGCTAATGATATCCGTGGAACCCTACGCCGTATCCCGTTGTCATTTCCTGTGGCAAATGGTTTTGTAGTTACGTGTAATTTCATCGCGACCTGTGTATGTAGTTTGTTAGTTATGAATGTTGCTAGAATTTGTGTTCTCTTGTATACCTATTCCAGGAATTACTTCAATGAGATAATACAGACATCAAAAGTGTCTAGGGATCAAGTACATTTTAGAAGATTGCAATCAAGAATATATTTTACAAAAACTGAAGTCATTCATAATTTATTCAAAATGCGGTGATAAGTCATTGATACAGGCATGGGGAATTAGGGACCAATCCAGAGTTTAGATTTGATTTAAATAAATTAGATTTTTTTAGAGCTAAAAATGTTCTTGATCCCTAGATACTTTTGATGTGTGTATGTCGCTCATTTACTACAACGACATCTCAAAATGTGACACCGTTGAAATAACAATCTTATTACTATTACCAAGGATTCTTTTCATAATAACAAAATAATATCGTGAAATATAGCGTTGTATATGAGCGATATGTCAAGTCCATAAATGCTTCACAAAATGATTTCGAATGGGGATATTTTATTATATATATACATTACTGTCAAACTTTGTTTGGAAAGTATGACAGTAATGACAGTTCTGAGCCCGAAAATCTGTCAGAAAAACGTCAAATAAAAATTCCCCATTCCACTCTTCAAGTTTTAAGGAAGACACTTTCATAATAACTCAATATAGTGTACACGAAGAATAATGGAAAAAAAAGTACACTTCACGCCTTTAATCCCAAAGAGGGGTAGGCAGAGGCACTTGCTAAAGCAAATACCCACGGTTCACCAAGCGTATTTAACCCAACGTGACACGGGGTGAGCCCATCGCCGTTATAGGGTTCACACACCTTGTGGTGTGCGGGTTTCATCACGATGTTGTCCCTCACCGTACGAGCGTTGCGTTGCGTACATAGGCTCTGAAAAAGAGTCCCATTGGTACACGTCCATTAGCCGGACTCGAACCCGGGACCTCCCCGTTACAAGTCAAGGATCCGACCAACTGGACCACAGACGCTCACTCAGAAGAATAATGAGTGTAGCATAATATACCCTCAGGTATTTCTGGGTTGGGCTACAACTTCTTAGCTCACTTAATCTGACCTTCGTAGGTAAATGTATCTAGGCTCAGAGCGGGAACATTAACATCTGCACCATAAATATTCATGCACAGGTCATAGACAACTAAGTAGCAGAAGTGGATGTTAGGGTACTAATCAGTGGCGTGCACTGGCTTTTACGACAAGGTAGGCAGCAATCCCCAAGGATTGACACCTATGTATAGGTAACTTTACGAAACATAGGTACCTACCTATCTACTCACCCACAAAACACAGGACCTTTCGACTATGTACTGACAATACATCCTATCTGAACCGTTAGTTTCATACGAGTTTGATTACTATGATTATGTCAGATAGTACTTTTTTGTTTTAAAATTGCAACTTTTAAAATCAGATAGGACCTATTTCCAGTATAAAGTCGCTTTGTTAGCCTATGTCGTGAGTACAACAAAAAAAATCTAGAAATAACTCTATTATCAGGTCGGGTAGCCAAAATACCAAGGTAGGCAGAGTATTTTTGCCTATATGGTGTGCACGCCACTGGTACTAATACACATGCTAGTTAGTGACATGCTTTTGCAGCGATTCCCGTAATATTATTGTTCTTATTACCACCGAAGCTTTGAGATATTTGACGCTTTGGTGGTTACTTACCGTAATAGCCCCAAAAGCATGCCATTAAGGAGTATGTCTATCAGTACCTTAAGCATAGCAATGATGAGGTAAACTATAGACAATACTAATAATATATTTGACGGCCGGCATGGACTAGTGGTCAGGACATCTGCCTCTAGGACGACGGTCGCGGATCGATTCCCGCCACGGACATAAAGCTTTAGCGATGAGCTAAGGCATTTAATTTTGTTGTGTGCGTCTGGGTGTTTCATTTATTTTTGTATGCATTTAAAAGTATTTATCTAAGTGTATCAGTCTCTGGCACCCATAGTACAGGGTATCCTAGTTTGGGCTCAGGTGACTGTGTGCAAAAATGTCCCGGCATATTTATTTATTTAATATTTTATGCTCAAACCACAAACAACGGGAGAAACGTAAAGCAAATAATGAACACATAGACAATATAACTCTATTCTCTGTGTCATCAGCTCTAAAACAAACGAATTACGTTGAAATAGATCGTAAAACAATACTACACTTTCATATCTGATAGCTCTTTGTTCAACATGTGTATTCGTATGATCGAATTATGAGGAAACATCTCTACAAAGTAATGTCACGGAGCGTAGCTGCGCAGGCGTCGTTCTCCGACAGCTTTTGTTAGGAAGTGTCATTCATGTGGCTTGAGTATTTGTATTACTTCACATTGTTTGTGAATGCGCAACGGGAAATTTGATGCTTGTAATTTGGATTATGAGGGAAGGCGGGCCTCGAGTTGAACAACGCGTTGTCTTTTTATAACCTTCGACGCAGAACGAAGGGCTGGTTCTAAGTTTAACGAGCGTATTCTGTGTTTCCTGCGCAGTACAGTCTGAAGGTCTTCAAGTCCTGTCGGTGAATAGGTACCTCTAATGAACAAGTGTGCTCTATTGTAGACCACATCCCTGCTTAACATCAGGCAGGGTGGTGGTCAAACGCTTGTTCATAGTGTTAAAAAATAAAAAGCCTATGTTTTACGTTCCTTCGACTTGACATCACCGGAATGACACTATTTAGGTCAAAATCCACTGACTAAGTCATATTTGGTAAACACTGGACAATACAACTTGAACCTTAGTCTGTATAGTTCAACAATTCATTATTGAAGTTTTGTATGCGATTTTGTAACACGATCTGAGTGGTGTCATCGCGGTGCCAAAGGGAAGGAAAGATAATATCTTTATCTGTCTCTAACAATATTGTTTCATTTCGTACATACACAACGTTTTGTCTGTCAGTAGTCAATCAACGACTCAGTCAATAATAAAATTCCTGGCATATCCCGTTCGCTTCTACCATATTAAATAGTCTATTAATACATTCATTTCAGTTTTTGGAGCCCTTTCCTTTGCCTTTCTTTAAACAAATCAATGCCGTTGATTCGGTCACTATATGTACCCGATATTTTTTTAATATCGTAATGAATATTGTCAGGTTGCTGGTGGGCGCCCCGGAGGCGGACACGCACCGGGTGCCGGGGCTGCAGCGGCCCGGGGCCGTGTTCCGCTGCGAGCCCGACATACCCCGCAGCTGCCGGGAGATGGTGTTCGACCCTAAAGGTAAGCTGGAATGTCTGCTACCCGATAAAACTGGAGCGTATCGAGCCAGGGCCAATATACTTTAGGGATCTGGTTAGCAGTCGAGGGAACTTTGAACGCTTGCGTGAGTTGCTAATCGCTGGCATACAGCTCGAAGAACATATGAAGCCTGTTAACGACTGAAGACGCGACGAGGACCCGACGCAAAGTCTCCGTAATGTGGTCGTCATGCCCCAGAAGGGGGAGAGTTGGCAACAAAACAGGGACGGATAAAGATAATGTGTATGGAGTCAAGAAAACGTGTGCGTTGAAAAGAGGCAAAAGCAAGTAGATGCGCACGTCTCCAGAGAATGGCCCGTACAGAGAGAGGCAGGTTGGGCTTGGGTGGCGGTGGGATTATCCCTGATATTGCTACCCGATAAAACTAAGAAGGAACGATAGAACATGTGGAACAACGTTTTCTTTATTTTTTTATTCTTGGCTCTTATGTTCAGCTTTAAAGAGAATTCTGCCACAAACAAAGTAGTTTTCTTCGTGTTCAAGTTGGTGTCGTTGTCATAGTCTATCGATAAAGTCGTCAAAAGTCAAAGTCGTATCAAAAACACATTAAAACGTGAGGGCGGACCATCACATTTCAATGCTGCGTGGAAAATTATAATATAAAGAAGGAACGATAGAACAAGTGGAACAACGTTATTTAGAGTCATAAAGACACACCACGAAATTATCTTATGCAAAACTGGTTGTACCATGCTGTTTAACTGCGATTGTCTCCCGTGGGAATTTCAGGGATTGAATCTATTCTTCTTACTGTACAATAATTTTAAATATGATTGTACCTACATAATAGTACCTAATGAACAAGTGTGTGCTCCATCGTAGCATCGTAGTATCGTAAACGCTTGTTCTTAGTGATAAAAAAAAAGATTGGAAGGTAGGATAGGTGGACAATCAAATACACACATCAAAAGTGTCTTGGGATAAAGTACATTTTAGAAGATTGCAATCAAGAATATATTTTACAAAAACTGAAAATTCATTCCCTAATTTATTCAAAATGTGGTGATAAGTCATTGATACAGGCATGGGGAAATTAGGTAGGAGACCAATCCAGAAGATTAGATTT
>SJJU01072501.1:0-14261 GCA_012932125.1 Conopomorpha cramerella
TTTAAATCGATCTAATATTCTGGATTGGTCTCCTACCTAATTCCCCATGCCTGTATCAATGACTTATCCCCACATTTTGAATAAATTATGAATGAATTCAGTTTTTGTAAAATATATTCTTGATTACAATCTTCTAAAATGTACTTGATCCCTAAACACTTTGGATGAGTGTACCTACCCTATACTGCACACGTACGAATAAATGCGTAACGTTATATTTATTGTCATGGGAATACCTCATTTATTACTAAGCTTATTTAGCTCTATATCGATATTTCACAACATTTTGTTATTGTGAAAAGAATCTTTAGTGGATAGTAATAAGATTGTTATTTCAACAGTGGGATGTCGCGTTGTTGCAGTAAAATGAGCTATATGTATGCATTAAATACCGGCACATAAGGATCACAATTCTACGCACAAACAAAAAAATAAACTCATGAACGAATAATAAAACAGCGCCCAAGGTATAAGGCTATGTTCATATGGCCGCGAGGTACAAGATCAATCAAGTCTACATAGCCGCACGAAATATGAACTTAGCCTTCGAGTCCAGGAATTTTCTATGCAGGCTGCAGCAGTGGCGTGCACTGGCTTTTACGATAAGGTGGGCAGTAATCCCCAAGGATTGACACCTATAGGTAACTTGTCTTTACGAAATATAGGCTACCTATCTACTTACAAAACACAGGACCTCTGTTAGCATATTTCGTGAATACAACAAAAAAAATATCTAGCAATAACTCTATTATTAGGTCGGGTAGCCAAAATACTAACGTAGGCAGTGTCTTTTTGCCTATACGGTGTGCACGCCACTGGGCTGCAGTAATCAGTATAAACGAGCTCTTAAATCCCGGCAACATTCGTTAGAGACTACGCAAGCTTAGTCCCATTTCATAGCTTGCTTGTAGCTTGTTCGTACTCAGCTTCAAAATGGGGTATTCTTTCCCGTATAACCAGCTACCAAATCCTCCTACGAAATGGGACTAGGACTGCGCAGGCGCATATTTGCATACAAAAATCTCGATTCACAATCGACAAGTAACATTAACTATAACTACAACGTTACAAAACTTAACTACAGTAAAATAAAGTAATTATAGCCAGTCATTTAATAGAAAACTGTATCAATCAATCAGTCAATGCCACAGAATGTCAATCTTTTTTTGGTCACGTTTTCTTGCAGTGTTATCAATTCGACAGTGGCCAATCATAGCGCAGATCAACTGTTCTGATTAACTTGTCGAATAAATTGCGCTTATGAAATTCCGGGTTGAACTTTGTCCACACAATCTGAGACCACTAAGAATTTGAGCGCAGACGTTCTTCAATGGGGGAATTGTGAAACTCCAAAAATGTCTTATCTAGATGTCGCTAGAAGGTTTCCAGAAGGGCTATTGCTAGGCCTGCAGGGTGACTTCTGTCAGTTATATTTTAGTACGTTTTTTTATTATTTGAATAAGTTATTCAAACTTCAGACACTTTTGTAACATGTAAACAAACAATAAAAATACGTACAGAGCTCTCAACAGCATCCGCCAATAGCGAGAGCTAGTCTGCCTCGACCGGCGACGCAGTGATAGATCAAGCGATTCTACAGGTATTAACTGCTAACACGCGAATGCAAAGAGATGGCGTTTCGGGTCAAACCTACAAATGTATACAACGTTAAATAAAAAACGTTGGCGATACTAAAAGTTTAAAACTGGTATTATAGCGCGAAGATTAACCAAAGATAAGGATTCAGCTTCGTTGTTTGCCCGACGTTTCGACACAGTTACCCTACGTCCTCAGTGAACAAATTGATACGAGAACGCACGCTGTCAGTTTCAAATGTTCGTAATCAATACAAGTGTCCTACGTCTTTCCGACTGTCAGTCGTACGAATAGATGCGTTGCGAAAATGTCAATCCAGCTTGCGATTTCCGGACGAATTTTCGCATTTCGCATGTAAACATGGCTGCTGCTGCGATGGATGTGGAATTATTAATAAAAACAGTCAAAGAAAGGAGATTATTACGGGATAAACGTAATAAATCATACTCAAATCGTTTTATTAACGCACCGGTGATGGGTAAATACTTAAGATATGAATTTTCTGATGAAAGAATACGACGGAGCTTTGACATGTTTACGCGTTGGACGCAGATAACTATTGCACGCAGGACACTCAATCCGATTCGCATCGGAACGCATTAAAAACGCATCGCATCGTATTCGCAACGTATCGTACGAAATCGTTCACTGAGGACGTAGCGAATGCAAAGAGATGGCACTTCGGGACAAATCTACGAATGTATACAACGTTAAATAAAAAACGTTGGCGATACTAAAAGTTTAAAACTGGTATTATAGCGCGAAGATTAACCAAAGATAAGCATTCAGCTTACCTTCGTTGTTTGCCCGACGTTTCGACACAGTTACATCGATGGTCCCAATTAAAAATGTCGGTAGTGCAATTTTAGGAATATGTAATAGTGTACTTTTTATACACCGTTAGATTGGCGATATTAAGATCTATAAACTTACACGTATATTACCTCACGTAAAGGTACCAAAGAAGCTGTTGTAAATTTGAAAGATGTAACACAAGTAGTTTAGTTTTAATAACCAAAACTATCTTCTCTCCTGAACATGTTCTATTTGGTAGATCCGACTTTCTTAATAGGGGCCATCGACATGTGTCGTGGTCGCGAGTTGACTGATACTCCAGAAAGTAGATCTCATTAGTTCCATGGAACATGACGTAAAAGAACAATTTGAGAAAATATTGTCCCAGTTTGTACTATAGAACTACACCTTTGTTCAGGCTTTCCATGAAAGAGCGCTGCTTTCTGAGTCACAGGATATACTCCTAGTTCAGAGGCAGACGCAACTATTTATATTAAAGTACATATTACTACACCATTTACTGTGAAATACCTAAAATATTATGTATACTAGCAATACTTGTAGCTTGCACAAATAAATTATTATTATATATTATTATTATCATAGGTATTGGACAGACTCGTGGATTCGGCAGATTCGTGGATTGGTCAGATGAGTTAAATGACGGCAGTACAGGTGTGAATAAAATTAGTTGAAAAAAAAACTCAATTTTTTTATTTTCTTGACGTTATTGGCAGTTTATTTATGTATTTTCTTAAATGATTGATATCTGAAGAAAAGGATTGGAGAACTGACAGTAATCGATGAATTATTGTCAGTCGTAGCATGAATTTGTAGATATGTCTCTTATTTTGTTTTAAATAAAAAATAACCTTGCAGCGCCGTTCTAAGCAATCAAATACGGTAATTTCAAAAATCAATCGAATCCACGAGTCTGTCTAATACCTGAACAAAGGGAACTACATACCCCTGTAGGGGCTTTTGCCCCTGTTTTTGTTGTCTACGAATCGACTTGAAAAAGTTTATCTATAAATATAAAAATCAACGCCACTTTTCGTTGTAATGTTATAACTCAACAATGCCTATACCGATTTGGCTAATTTTGGTCTTGAATCATTCGAGGTAGTTCAGAGAACATTTTCTTAGCAAGAGTGGACATTTTCTTTAGCAAGTGCCTTTGCCTACCACCCCGTTTTGGGATTAAAAGGCGTGAAGTGTATTTTTTTTTATCAATAGACTAACTGTACCGCGCGGTGTTACTCGCATTTTCATTCGTTCCCGTGGGAATTTGAAGATAATATGAATAATTACTCAATATTGTTCACCGGGTGTATAGGCGCGAATATTACCAAAGACAAGCTCGAGCTTACCTTTGTTATTTTACTCGACGTTTCGACGCAGTTGCATGCGTCGTGGTCACGAGTGGACTGGAGAGCGGCGGCTGCGACGTTCACTGGTTTGAGACGAATCCGCAACTACCCTCAAAGAGTCACTATTTCGGCACACAACACTGATGACATCGGCTGTACAAGGCGATCTTTTTTCGCCTATACACCCGGTGAACAATATTGAGTAATAATGTCTGTGCGCGTTTCATAAAAAAATGATCTAATATGAATAATGTTATATAGCCTAAAGTCTTCCTCGATAAATGACTTATTCAACACAAATATATTTTTTCAATTCAAGCCAGTCGTTCCTGAGATTAGCGCGTTCAAACAAACAAAATATTCAGCTTTATAATATTAGTATAGATTGGTTTCTCCGTATTTGGCGTGCATTTGAACGGGTTCTGAGACCTTTACTAGCAGTGCACTAACGCTATTCTAACTTTATGAATACGAGGGAGCAATCATGGCGTATGTGGTATAGTTTCATTCCTAACGAATCGCGCGTCCTTCGCAAACTCGCTATCGATGTGGCGGATCGAGTCACAAATCTGTGAAAAAAAAAAAATTTAATGACAAAATGGTTGCGTCAAACGTTTTGCGTCTACTTTCATAGTGCGAACCGTCAGGATGTGGAATGACTTGCCGTAGTGTGTGTCTCCTGCGCAGTACAGTCTGTAGGTCTTCAAGTCACACTGGGGTGAATAGGTACCTAATGAACAAGTGTTCTCTGTCGTAGACCACATCGCTGATTAACATCAGTCAGGATGTGGAATGACTTGCCGTAGTGTGTGTCTCCTGCGCAGTACAGTCTGGAGGTCTTCAAGTCACACTGGGGTGAATAGGTACCTAATGAACAAGTGTTCTCTGTCGTAGACCACATCGCTGATTAACATCAGTCAGGATGTGGAATGACTTGCCGGAGTGTGTGTCTCCTGCGCAGTACAGTCTGGAGGTCTTCAAGTCACACTGGGGTGAATAGGTACCTAATGAACAAGTGTTCTCTGTCGTAGACCACATCGCTGATTAACATCAGTCAGGATGTGGAATGACTTGCCGTAGTGTGTGTCTCCTGCGCAGTACAGTCTGGAGGTCTTCAAGTCACACTGGGGTGAATAGGTACCTAATGAACAAGTGTTCTCTGTCGTAGACCACATCGCTGATTAACATCAGTCAGGATGTGGAATGACTTGCCGTAGTGTGTGTCTCCTGCGCAGTACAGTCTGGAGGTCTTCAAGTCACACTGGGGTGAATAGGTACCTAATGAACAAGTGTTCTCTGTCGTAGACCACATCGCTGATTAACATCAGTCAGGATGTGGAATGACTTGCCGGAGTGTGTGTCTCCTGCGCAGTACAGTCTGGAGGTCTTCAAGTCACACTGGGGTGAATAGGTACCTAATGAACAAGTGTTCTCTGTCGTAGACCACATCGCTGATTAACATCAGTCAGGATGTGGAATGACTTGCCGTAGTGTGTGTCTCCTGCGCAGTACAGTCTGGAGGTCTTCAAGTCACACTGGGGTGAATAGGTACCTAATGAACAAGTGTTCTCTGTCGTAGACCACATCGCTGATTAACATCAGTCAGGATGTGGAATGACTTGCCGGAGTGTGTGTCTCCTGCGCAGTACAGTCTGGAGGTCTTCAAGTCACACTGGGGTGAATAGGTACCTAATGAACAAGTGTTCTCTGTCGTAGACCACATCGCTGATTAACATCAGTCAGGATGTGGAATGACTTGCCGGAGTGTATGTTTCCTGCGCAGTGGAGAGTGTGTTCACACTTGTTCATTAGTTACTTCTCCGAAACCGGCAAGACATTCCACATCCTGGCGGTTCGCACTATGAAAGTAAACGCAAACAGTTCAGTTCGCGTAAATGGTATATCCACCTGTTAGGATGATTAGAGTAGAGAATAATTAACATAATCATCAGCCACATGTCGGCCACTGCTGGACGAGAGCCTCCCCCAATGATTTGGAGTGAAATGGCAACAATCTGATGATGATGATGATGATGCAGTGAATGAGCAACATGTACTCTATTCATCAACAATGAACATTAATAATCTAACGACATCGTTCATACGAGTTTCGACCTTAAGGTGTTAGAGCAGAATTGAGCAAATACTTGGTCCGGCTGTACCTACCTGTACCAAGGGTGTCCTTTGAGCTCTGGGTGTGTGATACGTAGAGGGCGTGTAGCACGACACCCTAGCGCTTCTACGCACTGGAGTTATTATGTACTTGGACGCGTTCTCTGGTTGCATGGATTGGCGTCTGTAACAACATTGAAAATAAATAATATTACATTTTATGTAATACACAAGTGTAAATATTTAATTTTGTTAAAATGTATAATTATTTTTTTATAACACTGTTACGTAATGTAAGTTACAAAAATTACATGTTAATGTTGCTGTGCCCTACTGGGTCCACGATTGTACCTCAACTGTATTTAAGACCTTATAACACATTGTGGAAAAGCAATAAATAATGGGGATTGTTCACATTTTTTACAGTATTTTCTGAAAATATAGACCATTTTAAGAAACTAATTTGAATATTTTTGTATAAAATTGTCTAATTACATTTTAATTAATTTTTAAGGCTTAGACCGGAAATACGTCATCATTGCGTTGAAAGAACACCGTCATCGTAGCCAGAAAAAAATAACATGATTGACATATGATGATGGACACATCTATAAAATGACAGTGACTGTCAACCTATATAATATTACGTAAACAAGAACCGAATATAATAGGTAGGTTTTCAAAATATTTGCAGTTTGTTTTGTTACTCCCTTCTGTCACAGCTGTCACACGACAAACTTCAATCAGACTTGGCACTCCAGTTACTTTTTTTGCTTTGGAATACATTCCTATGGGCTGAGCTATGACGTCATAGTCTTCAAATAAAAGTTTAACTTAAAAGTTGAAATTAATTTCAATCCATGAAGATTTTGTAAATCTGATTCTTGATAATGGTTAATTAAGGCTATTCCTCGAAATGGTTTTCGAATTGGACATCTTGAGAAAATTATGAACAATCCCCATTGAGTATTCAGTATTGAGGCTTGTCAAAAGTGTCTCGACTATCTGAAGTGGCAACACTCTATTAAGAAACGTAAGATTTTGACAGTTTTTCACAGACATTGTTGCCATGTTATAATAATAATAAATATTTTACAACAACACACACATTGCCTTCATCCCATGTTAAGTAGCTAAAGCACTTGTATTATGGGAATCAGACATCGAAATATACTTACTTAAATACTTTTTTTTCTCTTTTAAATACATACTTATACAAATAAAACACCCAGACACATCCAACAAGTACTTAAAAGCTCATCACCTAAATACCAGTCAGCGGTGGGAATCTAACCCACGGCCCTACGGAGCAGAGGCAAACATGCTGACCACTACACCAACGGGCCCGTCACACGTACATGTCTAATTGTATATTCTTTGATGCCAAGATGTAGGCACAATAATAATAAAACATTTCTTTTAGAAGAAAGGATCAACGTGAAATTAATCACTGTAATAAAATAAAAAGCATACATGAAACTGCCGTAGTCAAATAATTAGGTAAAAAAAATACACTTCACGCCTTTAATCCCAAAGAGGGGTAGGCAGAGGCACTTGCTAAAGCAAGTACCCAATTAGGTGTTGTTTTGTAAATTAATTATTTAAATGCGCAAAATGTGAGACCTCTCGTCTTACGCAAATCGCCTTTTTTATTGAGCCCGCTGCCTGTTGATTTCCTCGTCATTTTATGGTGAACTTTTAAAATGTCATAAATTACTTAAGTAGAGTTATTATTTTTTAGCTATTCTTTTCATTGGCATCATAAAAGTTGGCCCTTCCTTTTTTTGACATTTATTTCAAACGACGGTTTGATTCCCAGACTAAGTCTTGTCCAAAGACATTTTTAGAAAATCTATGAATGCCGAATTACTATCTTTTAAAAATACAACATAAAGTCTAAAGTAAGGTCGCCTTTTGCAATTTTTCCATTGTATTATTTTTTACATTCGTAATGTACAGTGTGCAATAAAGAGTACATTCATTCATTCTTTTGAGCAAAATTAACTACCTACAATATTTAACGCATTAACGCCCAGAAGAATACTTACTCTTTAATTGATTTTGACTTTTATTACCAAGTAATAGAGTTTAAAATAACTTGTCACTTTCAGAGTACAGTGGGCGCTAATGGATTAAGGTACTTCCCCTTCATGTCCCATAAGTTTGGTACGCCCTGTATAGATTACGATTTGACGGGCCCGTTTGTGTAGTGGTCAGCATGTCTGCCTCTGCTCCGTAGGGTCGTGGGTTCGATTCCCACCGCTGACAGGTGCTTAGGTGATGAGCTTTTAAGCACTTGTTTGATGTGTCTGGGTGTTTTATTTATATATTTAAATATATCTATAAGTAAATATATCTCGTTGTCTGATTTCCATAACACAAGTGCTTTAGCTACTTAACATGGGATGAAGGCAATGTGTGTGTTGTTGTAAAATATTTATTTATTTATATTTATACCTGGACGACCGAGCTTCGCTCGAAGTAAAAAAATCGATTATTTTCCTTCGATTTTTTCATAACCCCTTCTCTAGTTACTTCAAAACCAAAACGTCCCCCGCACCATCCTACGTACAGCATAGTATTACTACTCGGCAATAGATGTCAGTAAGAGTCGTATTAACAATTTGAGCAATTTTTCATGCACGAAAACACGGTTGGAAAGATGTTTTCTAAAAATTAAACCTAGCTAGATCGATTTATCGGCCCCAAATCCCTCTACATACCAAATTTCATGAAAATCGGTGCAGCCGTTTCCGAGATTCCAATTATCTAATATATAAAATTCTCGTGTCACAGTTTTCGTTGCCATACTCCTCCGAAACGGCTTTACCTATTTTTACCAAATTTTATATACGTATTCAGTAGGTCTGAGAATCGGCTACTATCTCTTTTTTATGCATCTACCGGTTGTATTTCTCCCAATACACGGGGCACAAAGGCAACTTATTTTGGCAAAACAAATGTTTGCCGGGACAGCTAGTATATATATATATATATTGAATTGCTAGTTTAAAGATAAAGATTACACTTACAGCTTAGCCTGCTGGACGGCGAATCGTATGATGGTGCTCTTGAAAACATTCTTCACGTCCAACATCTTTGGGTTCACCGACACCTTCTTGGTACTCTGCGGGCTGATCTTCAGCTGCATAAACTTATCCAGAAGATTATCCAGGTTCGCCTCCACAACGGATCTCTGAAATGAGATAAGCATACCACTAGTATTATCCTACTATGTAAATATATAAATGGAACGTCGTCTAAATAGCGAGCGTCTGTGGTCCAGTTGGTCGGACACTTGACTTGTAACCGGGAGGTCCCGGGTTCGAGTCCGGCTACTGGACGTGTAACAATGGGACTCTTTTTCAGAGCCTATGTATGCAACGCAACGCTCGTACGGTGAAGGACAACATCGTGATGAAACCCGCACACCACAAGGTGTGTAACCCTATAACGGCGATGGGCTCACCCCCTGTCACGTTGGGTTAAATACGCTTGGTGGTGAACCGTGGGTACTTGCTTTAGCAAGTGCCTCTGCCTACCCCTCTTTGGGATTAAAGGCGTGAAGTGTATTTTTTTTTATTTATATAAAAGGAAAAGCTGACTGACTGACTGACATATCAACGCACAGACCAAACGGCTAAACGTAGACACTTGAAATTTGGAACGGACGTAGCTTAGGTACCGTAGGGCACTCCTAACTACCCCTAACTAAGAAAGCAATTCTAGTAATTCCCACGGGAACGGGAATTAACGGGAGAATACATTTGTATGAAAAATCTAAACCGCTCAAGTTAGAAGCTTGAAATTTGGGATGCAGTTACTACTAAACTACGCGAATGAAATCGCGGGGCGTCCATAACGCGAAAGTTTGGATGGATCTCCGGATGTATGGGTGGATGTCTGTCGTTCTTTTACGCCGATATTACTGGACGGGTTTTGATGAAACTCATTGCTGCATCGTAGCTTATAAACTGGAATAACATAGAGGCTATAAATTTTATCGAAATGTCTTAAATTTGTCGTTTTATAAGAGAAACTGAGATTAAGGCGAAAAAATAGTAGTGTATATTGGCAAAGGAACGTTTGCCGGGTCAGCTAGTCTAGTACAGAGCGTCTGTGGTCCAGTTGGTTGGATACATAACCCGCGACCCCCCGAGTCCGGCAAAAAATATCCCCACCCGCCGTCCCACCACTGTGATTACTGTTAGTGCCAGAATCTACAGCGGCAAATTTTGGTATGGAGACTTTTCAGGGTGAAGACATTGTAATATGCAGACAATATAAGATGGAGTCATTTTCAGAATGTAGACTTTTTAGGATCAGGACAATAGCGAATGGGGTCATTATTGGCTATGTGCAAAGCGAGTAGTGGCAGACAGATAACGACCGCAGCGCACAACACGGCAGAAATTGGAAACAAATGCGGATGATCAGCTTTCAAGTCTTGATTGCAGTACAAAATCAAAGCAAAGAAATGGGCCATGACTGTTGTTGCGTTGTTAACTTTTTAACGTGTTGCGTTCTGACATGCTCGGATAATACTAATTTATTTGCCTTTTATCTCAGTTTGTGGTTGGAAACTAATATTATGTGTAATAGTTTCGAACCCGGTTTTTATTATCATATTAATATTAAAAACTATTGAATAAATTTCACTTAAATATTGTCAACAATGCATACTATTTTAATCTTAGGTTTTATTTATATTTGCAAAGCAAACTAATAATGTTTACATCGTTATTATTTGACAGCTTCCGCAAATGTTGTAAACGCTACGCGCCGCCACCGTCGCGCACATAGCCAATAGGATGAAGTCACTGTCTGCCGGAGGGACAAAATATTGTTAAATATCGCGTTGTTGCAGTAAATGAGCGATGTACATTAGTTTTCTTTAGCTTACCTCAGTTCCCTTAGCAATGGCTTCTTCCCAACATTGTACGGAGGCTGGCAGGTTGCCCTGTGCCTCTTCCAGAGCCGCTCTGCATTCCCAATAGGCGGCGTGCTCGCACACTGTCGGGAAGCGTTCTCGAATGGCCCGAAGCCAACGGGCGCACTGCTGCCAGTCGAAACCCTGGAATATTATTATACTTATTATATTTATACTTATTTACTCTTATTATTTTAGTAGTAGGATAGAACATGCTCGACCGGATAGCGACACACACTACCCATTACACTAGATGTTAAGTTCCTTTATATGTATATAAATTAGGTTACCTGGATGAAATCGCTCTGAGCGATAAGGTCGCCATTTGCAATCTTACCATTGTTAGTTTTACATTTTGTAATGTACAGTGTGCAATAAAGAGTTTATTCATTCATTCATGACATGATGATCGTCATGCCCCAGAAGGGGGAGAGTTGGCAACAAAACAGGGACTTTATCACTATGAACAAGTCTATACAACAAGACTATATCGCTGCTTAAAATCAGGCAGGATGGTGGTCAAACCACCATCCTGCCTGATTTTAAGCAGCGATGTGGTCTACGATGGAGCACACTTGTTCATTAGGTATCCTATTCACCCTAGATACTTGAAGACTTTCAGACTGTACTGCGCAGGAAACACAGACTGCGGCAAGTCATTGCACATCCTGGCGGTTCGCACGCATGAAAGTAGACGGAAACCGTTTGGTTCGCGTAAATGGTCACTAATCCACCTGGTATGGATTGAGTTAAGAAAACGTGTGAGTCTAAAAGATGCAGAAGCAAGTAGACGCGCACGTCTCCAGAGAATGGCCCGTACAGAGAGAGGCAGGTAGGGCGCGGGTGGTGGTGGATTTGTCCACCATCCTGCCTGATGTTAAGCAGCAATGTGGTCTACGATGGTGTTAGGGGTTTACGATTCGATTTAGACTTTACGCAAGGGTGCTTGGGCCAATAATTCAAGTTTGACTAACCCTGATTTAGACCTCTAAAACTAAACTTAGGTTTTCTTTACTAGTTTGGTGATTTCAGAGGAAGTTTTATACGTATAATACGGTAGAGAAACACTGTTAATAATGTATAATGGAAAAAAAAATTTTGCCGGGTCAACTAGTTGAAAGAAAAAAGCTAGATTTATTCGAATTTAATTTTCATCTACTTTCGCATCTATTATTATTTTTGTTATCTTATTGTGTGTGTTGTATTTGTTTATCAAAAATAGTTATGTCTATATAAGACATAGGTCTATGTCATTCATTATCTCTTCGAGTGTACGAAACGGGAACAACTCTGTGAGTGTGTACAAGACGTGTATGGGATGCTATAAATTACATTCCATTTTAGAAAATATCAAATGTGCGTAAATATATGAAATGCGAATAAATCAAAAACTTACCTCTCTCAATAAATCTGTGACGTCGCTCAGCGCACCCAGTAACAGTTCATTGGCATTATGCAGAGCGACTTCCTCCGAACTAATACTCTCCTTTGTCTCATCAAACTCAGTAGCAAAGCTCGCTCTTCTCCACTTCTCGTCCACTTGGGGCTTATTGTTCACATTATCACAGTACGAATCATTATCACTGTCCGACTCCACGGCAATATTCTCCTTATCCTCATCGTCGTACGGTCTAAACTCCTTCTCGTTGGCCGCCAAATGGTGTAAGCCGAAACATTGCAAGTGATGGTACGAGTGCAGCGATTTGCCACGCTTCTGCAGCCAATGTTGTAGTCTCACTTGCAACTCTGCCGGCTTCGGTGTGTTGAAATTCATCGATATTGGCCTTTGGAATTTAACCTTTTTCCTTTCGCTCTTCACTGCAGACACGACGCAGTCTTGCTTAATTTTGTCGTCTTCGTTCACATCTTGAATGTGGACTTCGTTCAATTTCTCACCGATGGACGACCACTTGTGGAAACAGTTCGGCAACTCGTTCTTACCGATACGCTTCAAATGCACAGCAGATATAGACCTACGTACAGGTAACACAGTTTTCTCTTTCGGTACATAAACGGATTGTCGTTTATTCACAATCAGACCGGATTGTTTAATCATTCTCTCACGGAATTTCACATCTGTGTGTAACTTTTCGAAATTGTTCAAATGTTTCTCGTTAACAATCTTTGGCTTGTACAGTCTGTCGAAGACTGATTGTCTGTCGTTTGGTTCAGTCTTGTTTTTTGTCACTTTGGTTGGTATTATACTTTTGCGGTAGGTCGATGATATTGTTTTTCTTGAATCTTTATTTGCAGTCGGTTTAGGCAACGTTGTAGGTTGCATATGACTGTGTAACTTACTGGAAGCAGGAACTTTACTATCCAAAGTTTTTACAGGTGGTTTAGTGAAATTTTTCACTGGGCTAACCTTAGTGGGTTTCGGTATAGATGTTGGTACCTTCTGAGTGTTGTCTTTTCTTACGAGTTTTGTGTCGACTCTAGCTGAGACAACTTTAACTTTAGCAGTGTTTGTTTTACTAAAGTTGAAATTGGCAACGCTATGTGGTCGGATGAAGTTTGTCTTTGTTTGCGATGTCTTGCATGTTTGGTTCATAGATTGAATGTTCTTTGGATCGATGGTTTTTGATACATTCTTATTACTTATAGATATATTGGACACGGACTTTTTCAAAGTGGTGTTATTTTCTGTTGTTTTGTACTTCTTCAAGTTTAATTCTCGCAGCTGAAAATAGAGAAAAAATAACTTAAACCTCAATCAAACAACGGCTAGTATATTGCCACTTGACCAACACATACTTTGAACCATATTGAATGTCTTCACTGGAATTATCTGAAGATTTCAGAGAAGTTCATCGTATCACAGAATAATCACATAGGGAATGTAACACTACAGGACACATACATAACTATTTAAACATTAAACAATAATTTTACATAAAAGCTAGATTTGATGAGATGCATCACCCGGGTTTGCGTGATGGAGTTGTTCATTTGAATAACAAATGTCAATAGAGTCTAAAATCCATCAGAAAAACACCTAACCTTGTCTGACCCTTAAGGGTTAAAGAAATTAGAAAACTGAACTTCTAGGAGCTAAGACTATAGGACACAAAACAAATACAAAAAAATACTTTGCAGAGCCACAGGCTAAGCGAATGCCCACAGTTCACCTACACCTGGTGAACCATGGGCACTTTCACATGGGTTTAACCTTGTTGGGTTAAATACACTTGAAATGTTTGACAGGGGGCGAGCCCACCATCGTCATCCTAGGATTCGCACACCTTGTGGTATGCGGGGACCTCCCGGTTACAAGTATCCGACCAACTGGACCACAGACGCCGTACTGCTGAATGTACATGAAGTGAAAGGGTCATCTGTCGACAAACTTCTGCCTACCACTCTGTAATATTACCTTTTCAATCCTGGCTTTCTCTCGAGCCACACGCTCCTCCCTCAATTTATTTATGCGTTCTTGAACCTGGTCCATTGTAATCTGA
>SJJU01072502.1:0-13214 GCA_012932125.1 Conopomorpha cramerella
TATGTACGCAACGCAACGCTCGTACGGTGAAGGACAACATCGTGATGAAACCCGCACACCAACAAGGTGTGTGAACCCTATAACGGCGATGGGCTCACCCCCTGTCACGTTGGTTTAAATACGCTTGGTGAACCGTGGGCATTTGCTTTAGCAAGTGCCTCTGCCTACCCCGCTTTGGGATTAAAAGGCGTGAAGTGTATTGCAATAACGTCCGATGTACGAATGCAACATCTTAATACTCTAGATACAGCCGTGTGGTGACGGCGAATAGAATACATGTGTCACCACCCCAGCCCAACTTTTCCCGTCGTGGGGGTCGTAAGAGGCGACCGAGGGAGTTCTCTAGAGGACGGATGGTCTTAGAAAAGTTGTTGGGCTCGTCAATATGAACGACAATGTGGGGTCCAATTGGCAAGGCATGCCAACTTTTTTTACAAGAAATAAAGTATATTTAGGCCTAAGAAAACAAATTAAACAGTATTTTATTTATTTCATAATATTAATTTTATTTAACACTAGTTGACCAGTGCCCACTTCGTTGGGCATAATGTTAAAGTAAGACATACGCTGTTGTTGACTTAGCCATCTTCAATATAAGTATAGAGGTTGTATCATAATTCCCTATACACGACGGTTAAAATTGCATCGTGTATATGTATACCTATAAACTGGTGTACAAACAAATTAAACCACTAAAAAATGACGCCCCTGTTTTAATAGTGTAACATTTTTGATGCTGAAAACAGTATTTTTTGTTCAACAGTAAAAAGTATTTTGTAGTGAAAAACAGTATAATATTGTTTTATAGTTGGCAACCCTAGGTCCAATCCCCATACAAATGTCATCTCCAGAAGCGAAAATTTGGATATTTTGTATGGAGATGAAAACATTTTTTTGCGTTTCCCCGTATCGTCGCCATAGTAACAGTCGTTCATATTGACGAGCGCAACAACGTTCCTAAGGCAGACATTAGACGCTCATGCAAGCGTCATTCAATTCCATCGGTCATGATTTATGGAATGACTACTAGTACTTTCAAACATCATTCACTATATTAGACGATAGGAAATCCGTCAATCACAATCATGACTGTGGTAAAACTGAGATCAAAACGTAACGTCTAATGTCTGCCTAAGACCATTGCTCGGAGTCCTTTTACACTCGGTCTATACAGCACTTTATTTTAAATTCTAATCCTTTGAAATACAGTCTAAAACCAATTAATTTCAAACAAATCTTCTGTCTGCCAAAGGATTGAGACCCCGTATTTTCAAAAGTGAAGCAAGCTCTACTCGATTAAATTTTTTGCTTTGTCTCACTCAAATGGCAAGTGTCAAAAAGAGACAAATACGGAAAAATATTACACACTGTAAGTTAAGTATAGTTCGTGCATTTCATGAATGCGCGCGGGCCTTAGCAGTGTGTGGCAGTTTTTTTCGTTTGAACTGTCAACTAGCGTGTCCATATACGACTCACACATCTAAGGCTCGCGCGCATTCATGAAATGCACGAACTATACTTATATGTAAGCCTTGACGATTTAAAAAGATGCCAGTTTCTTCCCGGTTCTTATGGCCAGTAAAAAAATTAGAACCGGGGACGTTTACTTTTGTTCATATTGACACGAGCGCAACAACGTTTCTTAGACCATTGCTCGAGGTCCTTTTACACGCAGTATATTCCCTCTGACTGGTTAAAACACTCAATAAAACATGTTAAAAGTGTAAACAAGTAAGTAGTTTAATATTCCAATAACTCAATTCTAAACCAGTAAATGTGTGTACCTATTCTGTTATTTTATTCTGCAAGATGGCTGGCAGAAGCTGGACGCGAGAAGCCGAAAACAGATCACAGTGGCGTGCAATTTGAGAGGCCTATGTCCAGCAAAAATAAAAAATAAAAATAAATACACTTCACGCCATTAATCCCAAAGAGGGGTAGGCAGAGGCACTTGCTAAAGCAAGTACCCACGGTTCACCAATAGTATTTAACCCCACGTGACAGGGGGTGAGCCCATCGCCGTTAAAGTTATTCTATGTCCAGCAGTGGATAAATATGGGCTGATGATGATGATGATGATTAATATGATGTTGATGTGTTTCTTCAAGCGATGGCTTCCGGGCAAAAAGTTCTAAGCGACATTTAAGTAATTTTACAGGAGAGTGGTTTAAAGTTTAAATAAAGCCATGTTTTGGGAGAAAAACACTTATGGTCTTACTAATAATGGCGGATTTCCTATTTCGAAGATACTCAAAGCTCAACTTAACTTGTCAGTTGTATGCCAAATACGGAATAACCAGTTCTTGTAGACCTATATTAACCGTTGTTTAAGTGATAACGCCTTTATTGGTAAGGGGGATAATATCTACCGCGTAAGCGACATCAAACTACGTCATACAGCTATGAAATCTAGACCAAACGACGTAGAAAAGACGGATAGAAACGGATTTTTGAATCTTCAAACAAAAATGTATCTTATATGCGATGTTCAAAGTCTATTATTCCGCCGGATGCGGCCGGCTCCGTCGGTATTCCGCGGCACGACGCATGCGGTCGCCGTCCTCGATTTAAAATAGACTTTGAACATCGTATATAAGATACATTTTTGTTTGAAGATTCAAAAATCCGTTTCTGTACGGTGCCGTGCCGTCCGGTCAGTGGAAATACACCTTAAGTGATCGTGTTTATTCAGACGTGAATAGCACCTCAGATGCAGGATTAAGTCGAATACTAGTTTCTTACCTAGCTGTGTAATCCGTAACTTTAAAGCTGACAAGTTTCAAAACAAATTTGTAGGAATTATAATTTTATTTATTGACATTTAGGCAATTGGCGAAACGACTACGTGTTCTTGCACTCAAAACGGTTAAGAGTTAAATATTGATAAAGTTTATGTACCTATTTGGGAAAGATAATAATTTTAAAGAACTGACTTAAAGCGTTATCTAGTCGCCTCTACTATTTTTTTAAATTTCGCCTCGATTTATCTGCTATAGTTCGTGCATTCCATGAACGCGTGCGGGCCTTAGATGTGTGAGTCGTATATGGACACGCTAGTTGACAGTTCAAACGAACAAAACTGCCACACACACATCTAAGGCCCGCGCATTCATGAAATGCACGAACTATACCCGAGCAAGCGCGTCAAGCTCTGTGATTGGCTGCTATGTCACACATCGTGCGACTCAGCTTGTTTCAACCAATCGCAGTGACTGGTATCTCTTGTCATGTCTTTCTTATAGGCGCGAATATAATCAAAGACAAGTTGGAGCTTACGTTTGTTATTTTACTCGACGTTTCGACGCAGTTGCATGCGTCGTGGTCACGAGTGGACTGGAGCGCGGCGGCTGCGACGTTCCCTAGTTAGATACGAATCCGCAACTACCCTCAAAGAGTCACTATTTCGGCACACAGCACTGATGACATCGGCTGTACAAGGCGATCTTTTTTCCGCGCGAGATTTAATTTTGTTTGAAAAATTTTGAGTTATAATGTCTGTGCGCGTTTCATTAAAAAAAAATATTTTCTTCTCCGTACAAAATGTCAAATGTTGTTGAAATGTTGTTTAAGCTTGAGCTTAAAATGAAATAAAAAATAAATACACTTCACGCCTTTTAACACCAAGGCGGGGTAGGCAGAGGCACTAGCTAAAGCCACACATGCCTACGGTTCACGCGCGCGTATTTAACCCAACGTGACAGAGGGTAAGCCCGTCGCCGTTATAGGGTTCACACACCTTGTGGTGTGCGGGTTTCATCACGATGTTGTCCTTCACCGTACGAGCGTTGCGTTGCGTACATAGGCTCTGAAAAAGAGTCCCATTGGTACACGTCCAGTAGCCGTCCGAACTCGCGACCTCCCCGATCACAAGTCAAGATTTAATAAAGCTTCTATCAAATCAATGCGATTATTAACTAAAACACAGATAAAAATATCAACAGCGAGTTCTATGATCGACATATTAAGTAAGAGGGAAGTTCATCAGATCAGAAATAAAATTACATTCCATAACATTATAGGTAAGTAATTCAAGGTTACTTTCACCGAAATGATTCGATCGATTTCTATAATCGATAAACAAATAATCGATTTCAACAATATTACTTACTCATCTATCGATGAGTTATTGAGCAATGGCTGTGGATATTATTTTTAATTCGAATTTCATGTACAAAGTGAAAAGTACTCGAAACCGAAGGTCATGTATGAAAAGATGTATGAATGTAGATGAAGCGAAAGGGGTATGTCAGGATCGTGACAAATGGAGATTTGTAGTCTCTGCCTACCCCTCTGGGAGACTGGTGTGAAGTGTATGTATGTATGTATGTAATTTCATGTACATTGTCAGATGCTTAAGCTTACAAAAAGGTGTTAACGGACGTTTCACATATCTCTATTTTGGGTGACCACAAGGAACGGTCGAAAAAAGCTTACATACCTACAATATTTTAATTTTATTGCCTAAAAAATACCGCTATTTTTACTAGGAGACTAGCTGTCTCGGCAAACATTTGTTTTGCCATAATAAGTCGCCTTCGTAACTCGTTTATTGGATGAAATACACCTTTTAAACCTTCCCTAGACTTCCGCGAATAATTCAAGACCAAAATAAGCCAAATCGATTTAGCCGTTCTCGAGTTTTAGCGAGACTAACGAACAGCAATTCATTTTTATATATAAGATTAACGGCTTTACTAATAATGGCGGAATTGCTATTTCCAAGATACACAAAGCTCAACTTAACTTGTCAGTTGTATGTCAAATACGGAATAACCAGTTCAAGTAGACCTGTAATAACCGTTGCATAAGTGACAATGCGTTTATTGCTAAGGGGGTAATACTTTAAAGTTTTTATTTAACTTGCAATGTATGCTTGTTCGGATGGAATCTTACAACTCAATTTTGGGATACTTGCTATCAACCGATTGAGCTGAAATTTTGTATGCACGTTCAGTTCGGATGACAGTGTGACGTCATTCTAAATCAAACATGGCGGCATTTACAAAATGGCGGACTAATTATGTTTTTATCCACCAGTACAATACCATTCCCGATAACTCCGCTCATCCAGCAATCTGCTCCTTAATGTACCCACTCACAAATCTGGTTTCATGTCCGATTCCTTTGCCGTGACAGCTGTCCGCTTATGGAACTCTCTTCCCACTGATGTCAGGAAAGCCCCGAGAAGCTTCTTTCAAAAATCTCCTCAAGAGGCACTATCTCTAATCATATAACTAATAACTTCTTGTGTGTCATAGTATAGTTTGTATGTATATACATTTTGAGTATCAAATGAAAGGGCTTGCTAAGTTTGACTCGAAAAATAAGTTCAAGTCTCTCTAAAACCAATATCGCGGACTACAACGTATAAATAGTGTAATGACGTTATAAGTAACAGCGTCTGTGGTCCAGTTGGTCGGATACTTGACTTGTAACCGGGAGGTCGCGGGTTCGAGTCCGGCTACTGGACGTGTACTAAAGGGACTCTTTTTCAGAGCCTATGTACGAAACCCAACGCTCGTACGGTGAAGGACAACATCGTGATGAAACCCGCACACGACAAGGTGTGTGTGAACCCTATAACGGCGATGGGCTCACCCCCTGTCACGTTGGGTTAAATTCGCTTGGTGAACCGTGGGCATTTGCTTATTAAGCAAGTGCCTCTACCTACCCCGCTTTGGGATTAAAAGGCGTGAAGTGTACGTTATAAGTTTATTTTATTCTTTTTAAAGCATGTACCTAAATAAAAGGTAACTTAAAAAAAAGTTTTTTTTATTTCATTTCCCCGCATTCTCGCCATAGCAAAAGTTCATATTGACGAGTCCAACAACGATGCTAAGACCGTTGCTCGGGGTCCTTTTACCGCTGTAACCCTCTACGCTGTGATTGGCTGTTGTGTCAAACGTCGTTCAACGTCGTGCGTCTTAGATTGTTCCAACCAATCGCAGTGCTTGTGGTATGTCTTGTCGGGTCTATTTATTTATTTATTTACACACACACAAACAAATATAACACAACAAACAGTTTAGCCTAATGCGTAATGCTGTACAATACTAAATCAAAAATAAAAACAATAACCTATTTTAAAAATAACATATACTTACATAACGAAACAACCAATTAAGCATTATTTTTTTTATAACACTTAATTAAAATTATCTACTGTAGCCTATCTTGGAGCGCTTTGCTAGGGGGGCTGGATAAGAAATTTATGAAGTTTGAAAATTCCCCATTGAGGAAGACACCTTTTTTGAAGTCGCGTTTAAAAGTAGATACGCATATGTGAAATGTCCCTAGATATCATTTTGCGTTACCATCAACACATTGGTATTCCACTAACAAGGTTCAAATCACAATGACCATTAAAAATCACGGCTATTTGTAACAGTACAAAATGACCTAACATCTCTACAAAGGTGCGCATTATAAAAACAAACAATAGTCTGGATTTTAGTTAGACTTAAAGGATTTTATGTTAGTGGGTTCCGTAGGCGCTGGGTTATGGGAAAAAAAATATCTAGGCTTCATGCGCGCGATTACGTTTGTTGTAAAAAATCGCTATAAATCTGATTATTCACAGGGACAAGCCCTCTAAGTAGCGTCTGTGGTCCAGTTGGTCGGATACTTGACTTGTAACCGAGAGGTCGCGGGTTCGGTAACTGGGGCCGGTGAAGGAGGTCGGCGCAGACACACCACCGTCTGCCCCGAGCCGGAGTCCGACAGGACCGATCGCTTGGGCAGTATCCTGATGCGATTCCTTCGAGTACTTACTCCCGGGAACCGCTCTGCTTGCGACACGGAGGTCATTATCGGGGTTTAGTCGGTAAGAGTCCGACACTACCTCGTTCGCTGTCCCCATGGCGGCGGGGTGTCCATGAGGATTCCCCCATGTAAAAAAAGGCCAGTTTGTCTGTATTTGGCCTAAATTTAACCAGCTTTTGAGGCTTCCCGTTTGGTCCCATATAAATTTAGTTCAGGTCCGACAATGGCGTCCACGAGAAAACCACATGTTATATGTAAAATTATACTGGTTGAAGTCGGTTTTTTTTTCTTCCTGTTAATTCCTTAAGTTTTACTAATGTTATCTTATGTGTATTGTTACATATAATAACATTTGTGAAAAGCAATAAATAATCACAGTGGCGTGCAATTGGAGAGGCTAATATGTCCAGCAGTGGACAGGTATGGGCTGATGATGATGATGATGAATAAATAATTTGAGTATACGTTTGACGGCCCGTTGGTGTAGTGTCAGCATGTCTGCCTCTGCTCCGTAGGGTCGTGGGTTCGATTCCCACCGCTGACAGGTATTTAGGTGATGAGCTTTTAAGTATTTGTTGGATGTGTCTGGGTGTTTTATTTATATAAGTATGTATTTAAAAGAAAAAAAAAGAAGTATTTAAGTAAGTATATTTCGTTGTCTGATTTCCATAACACAAGTGCTTTAGCTACTTAACATGGGATGAAGGCAATGTGTGTGTTGTTTTTGTGTGTTTATTATTTATTTATACGTGCGCAGTGGCCAGAGATAGCGCTTCGAGACAAGACTACACTTCCATACTAAGCGTGCTGTGCCACGAGGCATGATTTCAGCACGGAACTATGACGCAAATTCTCGAAACTACCTAATAAAGATTTTACAACCGTACCCTAATCCTAAAATAACTGGCCAGCATACAATAAAAGCTGTTCAGCCACCGTGTCGCATTGTCCCGTCTGTCTGTCTCTCCGTATTGTGTAACTTTGAAATAACACGACTAGTTTTGATTGAGCTTTCTTTACTATAGTGTTTGTATGATATTAAAGAGTGTTTTTTTTTGTAATATACAGCGTTCGGTTTCCATCATCCGGTCATATTATATTCAGGTCTAGGTAATTATATAGGAAAACGTTGTTTTGCCGATATACATTACTAGCTTTCCGCCCGCGGCTTCGCCCGCGTGGACTTCGGTTATGTTGCGGTAAAGGACATCTATAAGAAAACTTATCATTCCTACAGAAAAATCTAAGTTTCCCAGTGGCTTGCACTGGCTTTTACAACAAGGTAGGCAGTAATCCCCAAGGATTGACACCTATTTATAGGTAACTTGTCTTTACGAAATATAGGTACCTACCTACTCACCCACAAAACACAGGAATTTCGTTAACCTATGTCGTGAGTACAATACAAAAGAAATAGGAATAACTCTATTGTTAGGTCCGGTAGCCAAAATACTAAGGTAGGCAGTGTCTCTTTGCCTATATGGTGTGCACGCCACTGAAGTTTCCCTCGGGAATATACATTTTTTCCGGTATAAAAAGTACTCTATTATTTAATCCGGACTTTTGACTTTACGTGTGCAAAATTTCAAAGCAATCGGTTCAGTAGTTACGCCTGGCGTGAAAGCGGAACAAACAAACAAACTCTCTTTCCGATTTATAATATTAGTAAGGATAAGGATTAACAGTGTTTCTCTGCGGTTATATGTATGTGTAATTTAAACTGAGTGTAAAAATACCCCGACCAATAAATAAATAATAATAAATATTTTACAACAACACACACATTGCCTTCATCCTATGTTAAGTAGCTAAAGCACTTGTGTTATGGGAATCAGACAACGAAATATACTTACTTAAATATTATATTTTCTTTTCAAATATATACTTAAAAATAAAACACTAAGACACATCCAACAAGTACTTAAAAGTTCATCACCTAATTACCTGTCAGCGGTGAGAATCGAACCCACGACCATACGGAATAGAGGCAGACATGCTGACCACTACACCAACGTCTTGTAATAGTCTTAGGAACGTTGATGGGCTCGTGTCAATATGAACTTTTTTTTTTTTTTTTTTTTTTTTTTTATACCACAAGGGTGGCAAACAAGCATGGCGGCCCGCTTGATGGTAGGCAGTTACCGCAGCCTATGGACGTTTACAATACCGGGGCATCGTTCACGAGTTCGTGCCGACCCTGTAAAAACACCTCTAAACTAGTAAACTTCCCCGGATCTAATTAATTTCTTTTACTGGCAGAAGAACCGGGAAGAAACTGGCATCTTTTCAAATTGTCAAGGCTTACATCTTAGCAAAAAAGAGTAGAAATTAAATAGTAGCAACACTCTATGGAGAAACGTCCGACTTTGACAGCTTTTCATAGAAATTCTTGCCATAATTTAATTTCTACTCTTTTTTGCCCAAGCTGTACTTTGTAAGTGTGTATTTTTTTCCGTATTTGTCTCTTTTTGACACTTGCCATTAGAGTGAGACAAAGCACAAATTATCGAGTAGAACTTGCTTCACTTTTGAAATACGAGGTCTCAATCCTTTGGAGAGGTTTATTTGAAATGCGTCGAAAAGAAAAACATTAATTTTCTCTCCATACAAAATGTCATCTTCCGAAGCAGAAAATCGTCTATTTTGTATGGGGACGAAATAATATTTGTTAATTGAATTCGCTTAAAAAATACACTTTATGCCTTTTATTCCCAAAGCGGGGTAGGCAGAGGCATTTATCCGAGAGCAAATGCCGTGTGTACAAAAATATTAGACTGCAGCTTAAAAAGGGTATTTCTGTACTACCTTGTGTAAAGAATTTAGTCTAATACTTTTCTTTATAAACAGTTTTTTTAACTGTCTGAGCGTCTGTAGTCCAATTGGTCGGATACTTGACTTGTAACCGGGAGGTCGCGGGTTCGAGTCCGGCTACTGGACGTGTACCAATGGGACTCTTTTTCAGAGCCTATATACGCAACGCAACGCTCGTACGGTGAAGGACAACATCGTGATGAAACGCGCACACCACAAGGTGTGTGAACCCTATAACGGCGATGGGCTCACCCCTGTCACGTTGGGTTAAATACGCTTGGTGAACCGTGGGCATTTGCTTATTAAGCAAGTGCCTCTGCCTACCCCGCTTTGGGATTAAAAGGCGTGAAGTGTATTTTTTTTAACTGTGTGTAAAGTGCTGCTCTGTTTATTCTTCGGTGTTATTTTTCCATAGCCAATAAAAGCAGTCTTAGTCCAGGCGGCCAATGCCAAAAGAGTTACTTACGCGGTGTTTTTTTATTTATTTATTTACCAAGCTTATACTATCTTAACAGTTAAGACCAATACAATAGTATAGCGAATATATTTACAAAAAACATTTATAAAACACCGAAAGTAAAATGAAAAAAAAAAAAAACGATAATACATCTCAAACAAAATAACAGATATGCATGTACCTACATATAAAAAAAATAGATAAAATTAAAACGATGTGTTGACGACACAAACAGTTAAACGGAAAAACACACGCCCAGCAGTGGACATCATCTGTCCCATGATGATACCAAAACCAAATCTTTGTTTATTTTCCTGCCCAAAATGCATATGACATAGGTAGTGCTCCTTGGAGTGGAGAGCGCGTCACGTCAAACGCAGTGTAGGACGCCCTCAGGCAAGGTGGACTGATGATATGCGCAAGATGGCTGCCAGAAGCTGGATGCGAGAAGCCGAAAACAGATCACAGTGGCGTGCAATTGGAGAGGCCTATGTCCAGAAGTGGACAATGATAGGCCGATGATGATGATAAACGGGCAATATCATCAACAATATTTTTAACGGACTTCCAAAAAGAAGGGGGAGAAGACAAGATGAAGGTATCCTACAATGATTTTCATGGTTTGCGGGGGAAATGGCTGCCACACTTGGTAGTCGGATTGTGATCGCAGAGAGCACTGCTGTCCGTCCTCTGCAGCCCTAGCAAGGGCGTCAACAAAGACAAGACATAGAACAAATACGCGCTGTGATTGGCTGCTATGTCACACATTGTGCAACTCAGCTTGTTTCAACCAATCGCAGTGCCTGGTACGTCTTGTCATGTCTTTCTTGGAGCGCTTTGCTAGACCTGCTGGAGCAGTGGCGTGCACACCATATAGGAGAAAAGACACTGCCTACCTTAGTATTTTGGCTACCCGACCTGATAATAGAGTTGTTACTAGATCTTTTTTTGTTGTACTCACGACATAGGCTGACGAAGTTCCTATGTTTTGTGGGCGAGTTGATATGTTGGTACCTTTATTTCGTAAAGACAAGTTACCGTTACCTATACATAGGTGTCAATCCTTGGGGATGACTGCCTACCTTGTTGAGAAAGCCAGTGCACGCCACTGTGCTGGAGAGTTACCTCGGTCGCCTCGCACAGACCCCCACCACGGGACCAGTTGGGCTGATGTGGTGACACATGTAGGTATTCTATTCGCCGTCACCACACGGCTAATTGCCTGTTTTGATGGTGATGATGATGTTCCTTTGGGAAATTTGTTTGGTGTCATGTGCTTAGTAACTTTCTCGAGTTTTGTCAACGTTTTTAATTTAACGTTGTATTTATAGTGCTCGCATAAAAAACATAAACTACTAGTGGACTCGACAGAAGTTGTCCTGTCTTAACTATTAATAAATAATAAAATAAATAAATACACTTCACGCCTTTAATCCCAAAGAGGGTTAGGCAGAGGCACTTGCTAAAGCAAGTAATTTTTAATAATATTGATGATAATTTTTAATTTTTAGTCTGTTCGATTCCCGGTTGATACTAGCAAAATTTGAAAAAGGTTTAATGCACTTTTGTTTCTTTTAAAAAATAAAGGAATGTTTCCTTTCAGTAAAATGAGCTAACTAAAGGATTTAAAGCAGTTCCCCTCCAGGGCCCATAACTTTTTTCCACCCTGTATATTAAGATAATAATATCGCCACGGTCTCCCGGTCTATAACCAACTGGGTAATAACTTACACATGTTTAAGCTTGCAAATAGCTGTTATAGGTCTCTTAATGCGATAAATGCATTAGTCGTCCTAGAAATTATGTTTTTAATGCAACTTTAAACATTACTCAGTAATCACTGTACAAGTCAGGTATTTTATCACAAACTAGCTGTACCTCGCGGTGTTACTCGCGTTTTTTTTCGTTCCCGTGGGAATTTCGCGGTAATATAGCCTATGTTACTTGTGGATAGTGCAGCTTTCGTCGAGCGTCTGTGGGCCAGTTGGTCGGATACTTCACTTACAACCGGGAGGTTACAAAAAAAAAAATACAAAAATGTTTATTTCCATTAACTTATGTTACATATGTCTATTAGGTAAGAGACCTCCTTGTAAGCATTAATGCCTGTATCAGAAGGACCCGCTCTTTTTCGCATTACAACGTCGGTCAACATCGTGATGAAACCCGTACACCACAAGGTGTGTGAACCCTATAACGGCGATGGGCTCACCCCCTGTCACGTTGGGTTAAATACGCTTGGTGAACCGTGGGTACTTGCTTTAGCAAGTGGCGTGCACACCATATAAGCAAAAAGACACTGCCTACCTTAGTATTTTGGTTACCCGGCGTAGTAATAGAGTTATTGCTAGATCCTTTTTTGTTATACTCACGACATGGGCTAACGAAGGCCCTGTGTTTTTTGGGTGAGTAGATAGGTACGTACCAGTAGCGACTTTTTCCACCAGTTTTTCCACACATCTGGGAAAACATATATTTTCATCAGATGAGGTGGTAGTGGTATCAAAAAAGTACTTACTTTTGTAAAGGCGCTCAAAATTGATACTGAATTCTAAATGATTAACCAGGTGGCGATCACAATAGATCAGCGATGGTCGCAGTGATACTGCGCACAACAAGGCCCTGCAGAGCCACACAACAAAAAATAAATTAAAACCAGTAGCGAAGCTATCATACAACACGATTCATATCAACTCACCTTGTGTGACCTTACCTACTAGGTAACTTTGTCGTCTAGGGAAATGTAACGGTTAAAATTTGCCTACTAGGTACTATATTTCAGGTTTCGGCTTACCATTTGAATACCATCTAATCTTCGCCACTGGTAGGTACCTTTTCTAGATATTTCGTAAAGTCAAGTTACCTATACATAGGTGTCAATCCTTGGGGATTACTGCCTACCTTGTTGTAAAAGTCAGTGCACGCCACTGTAATCCTGTTGGTAATCTACAAAAGAGGATGTTCAGCCTTAGGTATCGTTTACGAACATTTCAAAGATATCTCAAGTAATAGTGAAAGTACACACATCAAAAGTGTCTAGGGATCAAGTACATTTTAGAAGATTGCAATCAAGAATATATTTTAACAAAAACTGAATTCATTCATAATTTATTCAAAATGTGGTGATAAGTCATTGATACAGGCATGGGGAATTAGGTAGGAGAACAATCCAGAAGATTAGAAT
>SJJU01072504.1:0-18908 GCA_012932125.1 Conopomorpha cramerella
TGACGGCGAATAGAATACATGTGTCACCACCCCAGCCCAACTTTTCCCGCATGGGGGTCGTAAGAGGCGACCGAGGGAGCTCTCCAGAGAACGGGCAGCAGCGCTCTCTGTGAGTTAAACCACAACATCACTGCAATCGCCAACCCGCCTGCCAAGCGTGGCGATTACTGGCATTTCACCCCAAATGACGGAACTCATTGGGGGAGGCCCTCGTCCAGCAGTGGACGTCATGTGGCTGATGATGATGAAATAAATCAAACCAATTTAATCAACCTCTATCCATCCCGGACGGGTAAAGTGGCCTTAAATAATTGAAATATTAATTTGTAATTTATAGTATTTGTCTCTGCAGATCTGACGCCATTTTTAAGCGTCACCATTTTGTATTT
Organism: Conopomorpha cramerella; assembly: GCA_012932125.1. NCBI lineage: Eukaryota > Metazoa > Arthropoda > Insecta > Lepidoptera > Gracillariidae > Conopomorpha > Conopomorpha cramerella. The sequence continues at coordinate 390 of SJJU01072504.1, forward strand.
GTGTGTCCGAGTGTCCTTTTTAATCTTCACCGACTTGGCGCCAAGATACTCCAACCGAAAGACTGTCTTTAGTATCTACAAGATATTCTGTCTCACGTTCAATCTTGTGTCCTTAGAGCCGTTTTATCCTGACCTTCGACTGTTAAGTGTTTCTCAGTGAAAAGAGGCCAAGTTAAACTTACCGCTTCGGATTAACTGGCCACAATTGTGCCCCCGAAGTGCAAACTATTGTCTTAATTCGGCCATTTTCCTTTGTGCAAGGATTCGAAACGGTGAGCACGAAAGTGCCTTCGTCTGGGTGCAGATAATCCCTTTTCAATTACATTTTAGAGTGCTTTTGTAAAGAGACACTGAGAAAAATAGGGCGACAGTTTTTTTTATTCGTTTTTAACCGACTTCAAAAAACTGTTGGAGTTTGTATTGTTTCAATATTACGTAGATAATTTAAGTGTAATTATTGTACAACAGTTCGAAATTTCGTAGGTACTAATATTGAAAATGTTGACTGATTCTCTGTCGGATCACTTCATTTCTGATGAAGATGGCTGGCAGCAGCTGGATGCGAGAAGCCGAAAACATATCAGAGTGGCGTGCAATTAGTGAGGCCTATGGTCAGCAGTGGACAAGTATGGGCTGATGATGATGATTAAAAACGTAAAATGATCGTTTGGACATGGATAGATGTTTCTTAATATTTCATTCGAACATTACCGAATGGATTTTATTCAAACTTCACAATAATATAGCCTAAGCCATCGAACTAGCATATACCTAGGCTGTAATTTATCTTGAAAGTGCCTCTGCCTACCCCGCTTTGGATTTAAAAGGCGAGAAGTGTATTTATTTATTTCTATCTCGAAATTTTCATGGCAACGGGATAATCTGCGGTTAAACCCGGTGAATATTTTTCGTAGTGATATTATTCCGAGCCACTGTTTTCCAACTGCAGGGCAAAGGCATCTCTCAACTCCATACTTTGTCTTGAGACACCAGCTCGTCACTCCAACGCTTTCTGGGACGACCACGTTGTCTCTTGCCATTTGTCGTTAACTATTCCGTTCCGTTATTTTGGCCCAGTGTGGTTTGGGCATATAGAGAGAATGGAATAAAGGCGATTGACGAAAGAGATTTATATGGGTGATGTAATGGGCCGGGTGAGTAGAGGTCGCCCCAGAAGGACATATACAGACCAGATTGGTGATGTCCTAGCCGAAGGTGGCGTGAAAAGTACTCGAAACCGGAGGTCATGCATGGAAAGATGTATGAATGTAGATGAAGCGAAAGGGGTATGTCAGGACCGTGACAAATAGAGATCTGTAGTCTCTGCCTACCCCTTTGGGAGACAGGCGTGAAGTGTATGTATGTATGTATTTTGGTCCAACGATTCGGTTTCATGCCGGCGAAGTGTCCGGTCCAGTCCCACGTTGGTTCAGATTACCTCCTAGTGGAATTACAATAATTATAACTGCAGAGTAGTTATATTGAAAAATAATAAACCAAACCTTCTCTTTTTATGGTATCATCGATGTAGGTCAAACTTATTTTGCTTTGTGACTGTAAGGACATAAATCTTCGAAATAAGAATAAAATTATAATTTAAAAAAATCAAAGATATAAATTAACTTTTTAACATTTTTATTACAATCCTTAGAAACAATAGGAAACAAAGAATTTCATAGCAAATTATAGATCCATAAATCTTTACTTATCTATTTTTTAAAACCTCCTTTTAGATACCAAAAAGTTATATTATGACAGATAGTTTGCATCCCTCATACTATTCAAATAAAACTAAATGGAATATTAGAACTTTATCATTCAAAAAGTCAGGTAAAAACAGAACCTGATTTCATCACAAAACCGACTCAACCTCCTTGAAAGAAGGTCCAAAACTGCATAGAGGTTTTTTCGAAAAAAGAAAAACAGTAGGAGGCCATCCGTATAAAAACAGTTTATGTCAAATTCCTTTATTTTTTTTCTGGCGAAGTGTTGATAAAGGTACGATTAGGGTAAAGAATGCCAGTTCGCCAGTCTTGAACGTCACGTTTCGCCGGCCAGTTGTCAAAAAAGTTTGTGTCTGTGGCTCGAGAAGTAGAAAAAAAGTTTGAGTCGGAATCTCCGTTTGGCTCGAAAAGTTTACCGCGAATTTTTGTGTTTGTGTTGTGACATATCTACTATTATGAAAAATAAGGAATTTCTGTTTGAAAACAAAATGCATACGGAGTGATAGGTTAGTAATATTTTTTTTATGTATTTTAATTGTAAATTAGATAATATAGGTAATTAGTATGAGTTCCAAAGCTGCCGATGTGATCGATCTTTATCTAGTAGAGTTATACATAATTGTATTAGAAAGCAACGATTTGCTTAGCAAGTAAATGCCTCTGCTTACCCCGCTTTGAGAATAAAAGGCGTCAAGTGTAGGTACTTATTTAAAATCAACCATTGTGAATTCATGAGGAGTTTTGACAAAATCAACCTGTCAAAGATACAGGGAAACGAAAGAGATGCATATACATTAATAGTCTACGATTTTTCGTCTTCGTACCCGCTCTTTTGTGTTTTTTTTTAAAGAAAATTACTCCTTATAGTTTAGGTCTAGATAATCATATTATTATGAACTCACATTCATATTCCTTTATCGATATACTAGTGGACGCCCCGCGACTTCATTCGCGCAGTTTTACTATAAATATATAAAAAAATACACACATCAAAAGTGTCTAGGGATTAAATTTTTAGCTCTAAAAAAAATCTAATTTATTTAAATCAAATCTAATCTTCTGGATTGGTCTCCTACCTAATTCCCCATGCCTGTATCAATGACTTATCACCACATTTTGAATAAATTATGAATGAATTCAGTTTTTGTAAAATATATTCTTGATTGCAATCTTTTAAAATGTACTTGATCCCTAGACACTTTTCATGTGTGTATTACCACCAAGTTAAGAGCATAACCATAACTCCAATATTCACGTTTTTCTCAAATTAACTTTGACCTATCATTTTACACCCTCTGGGCATGAATTTTGAGAAATACTTTCTTGTCTTAAGTATAAATCATAAAAGGAACCCCTGTACAAAAAAAATAGATTTCTAGTGTCAAGGGTTTGGGCTGGTCGTTCATGTGTCAGTGTTGAATGAATCAGTCAGCTTTGAATCTTATACAGTCATATGCTAGCTGTCCCGGCAAACATTTGTTTTGTCATAATAGTTGCCTTTGTACCCCGTGTATTGGGAGAAATACAACTGGTAGATGTATTAAAAATAGATAGTAGCCGATTCTCAGACCTACTGAATACGCATATATAATTTGGTAAAAATCGGTTAAGCCGTTTCGCAGTAGTACGGTAACCTGACATTGGGACATGGAAATTTTATATATTAGATAAAGATAAAGCGAAGAGAATAAGACGCTTTTCCAACTTTCAAATGGCAAAAATATAACTAAAGTGGTCAAAGCTACCGCATACAAGATAAAAATTGAAGACCTCTACAACGCTACCTAAGCAATAAGAGCACTATGAACATTGCAGAACTACAAAATTCAGTGTCTGAGTCCCAATTACGTATTCAGCGCTCATTGTCATCGCTATCGAAAAGCATTAGATTCAACGATTTCTTGGCTTTAAATTGGCACCTTTAAGCCTCGAAATAGATTTGATCTGATCACATACAGTCAAAGCGATTGGTATAGATATTTTCAGTGGCGTGCACTGGTTTTTATGACAAGGTAGGCAATAATCCCCAAGGATTGTATCTTGTCCTTGCGCAATATAGGTACCTACCTATCTACTCACCCACAAAACACAGGATCTTCGTTCGACAACAAAAAAAGATCTAGCAATAACTCTATTATTAGGCCGGGAAGCCAAAATACTAAGGTAGGCAGTTTCTTTTGTGTGTGGTGATGGTAAGAGGCGAACGAGGGAACTCTCCAGAGGACGGGCAGCAGCGCTCTCTGTGAGTTAAACCACAACTCCAATGCGATCACCAACCCGCCTGCCAAGCGTGGAGATTATTGGTATTTCCCCCTAAATTAGCATTGAAATCATTGCGGGAGACCCTCATCCAGCAGTGGACGTCATGTAGCTGATGATGACGATTTTATTGGGACTCTGGTTTATTTTCAGCTAAAAGGATTAAAGCAACGTTGTCTTTAGCAAATAATGTGCCAAATTTGTGCATTGAATACTATTTAATTTCAATAAGATGTGCCAGTCTTAATTTTCTGTATCATGACTGTGATGACATAATTACTATTATCATGAATATCAATATCAGTGATCTTTGTCTGAAAGCCATGGCGATAACTTTTACATGACTATTGAAACGTAACCGACCCTCTGCACTCCACATACTAGCAGTTCAGACCCCTTCCTCAATTTCCTCTTCAAAATTGTTGGTTTCCGGCTTCCACCCGCGCCCCCGCTCTGTAATCGACGGGATTAGGTTTTCATTTCATCAGCCCTTTGTGGATTAGTGCCCGATTCCGATGACGTCACGGGAATGGAAAAGGTTGCCTTTTGTTTTGGTTTCAAGGCATGTTGATACTTGTGAGTCACCCTTGTTCTAGGACGAAACACAACTAGCCTGTCTCTTGTCCACCAAAATCTATGGAGAATCATGTACACACATCAAAAGTGTCTAGATATCAAGAACATTTTTAGCTCTTTTTTGACCACCATCCTGCCTGATGTTAAGCAGCGATGTGGTCTACGATGGAGCACACTTGTTCAGTAGGTACCTATTCACCCGCGTCTTGAAGACCTTCAAACTATACTGCGCAGGAAACACAGACTCCGGTAAGTCGTTCCACATCCTGGCGGTACGCACTATGAAAGTGGACGCAAACCGTTTGGTTCGTGTAAATGTCAAATCCACCTGGTATGGATGACGTTTTGCCGTTCTCCTGGTTGTCCTATTGTAAAAACGCGATGGGGGTATTAGATTAATTAAAAATCTAATTTATTTAAATCAAATCTAATCTTCTGGATTGGTATCCTACCCCCCACCCTACTACCCCCATGCCTGTATCAATGACTTATACGTATGCATCATACATGCATATAATAGCAGATAAACACTGTTAACTCTTTCCCGGACAGTAAAAGCCTATAGGCGTCATAACAATAAAAGATCTAATGTGTCTATTTTCCAGTCCGCCAATGTGTTAATAATGCATTTTGGAAAAAACAGCGTTTGCCGAATCATCTAGTGTTCAACAATAGTTCAGCAAACATTCTTACTTCAATATTTTTATCCACAAATCAGCAGTGGCGTGCACACCATATAGGCAAAAAGACTCTGCCTACCTTAGTATTTTGGCTACTTGACTTAATAACAGAGTTATCGCTAGATCTTTTTTTGTTGTACTCACGACAGAGGCTAACGAAGGTCCTGTGTTTTGTGGGTGAGTAGATAGGTAGGTGCCTATATTTCGTAAAGACAAGTTACCTATACATAGGTGTCCATCCTTAGGGGTTACTGCCTACTTTGTCGTAAAAGCCAGTGCACGCCACTGCTGTGTATTGACTATTGGCCAACCATCAGTCTAAAAACATAGTAAGCAGACAGGATTTTGGAGTTTAAGGTTTAACCTACAGAAAAAAACACATTCCGTGAATTCTTTCACTTTAGGTTTTATGGCTTGTTGTGTATTTTGCAAGTATTATACATTCCTCAAGAATCACGGCATCTTCTAAAGAAAACTGCATCAAAATCCCTAGTTTAGTTTTAAAGATCTAAGCATACATGCCATGTATATATTGAAACATTTTCATACAACATTTTACACGCGTATATAGATATTATTCACAATATAACTGGCTTTTAGAACATGCGCAAGATTTCAATTTGGGGATACCTATATTTCGCAAAGACAAGATACAATCCTTGGGGATTACTTACCTTGTCGTAAAATCCAGTGCACGCCACTGCAAATCAGATACCTTCAACTGCACAGCCGACACGCATGTGTTGGCCCAACACAATGTGCACTGAGAGCACACTTCCTCAGCAGAAGTTTCCGTTCTATAATCGTATACAGACAAGGTCCGAGGTCACTCCCTGCTGTCCGCGGCACTCGTGTGTGAAATAGTTTGCCATTGATAAATTAAAGGATAGAATGGTCAGTTATGTGTATGACGATTTCTGCACATTATCAGCCATGTGACGGCCACTGCTGGATGGGTTGCCCAATTAGGGGGGAAGAATCAAAGGATAGAATGGTCAGTTATGTGTATGACGATTTCTACACATTATCATATGACGGCCACTGCTGGATGGAGTTCGCCCGATAGGGGGGAAGAATCAAAGGAAGAATGGTCAGTTATGTGTAATGACGAATTCTACACATTACATATGACGGCCAACTGCTGGACGAGGGTTGCCCAATTATAGGGGGAAATGCCAATAATCGCCACGCTGGGAGGCGACGTTGGCGTTCGCAGTGGTGTTGTGGTTTAACTCACAGAGAGCGCTGCTGCCCGTCTCTCTGAAGAGGTTCCTTTCGGTCGTCTCTTACGGACCCCCAATAGCGGGAACAGTTTGGTGACTCATGTATTCTATCCTGTCGCCACACGGACCTAATTAGCCATGAGAACCGATGACCGTTGGGAAAACGAGTTCTCGAGTGGAGACCGCGTCTCGGCAAACGGAGTGTAGGACGCCCTCAGGCAAGGTGGACTGATGATATACGCAAGATGGCTGGCAGCGATGCGAGAAGCCGAAAACAGGTCACAGTGGCGTGCAACTGGAGAGGCCTATGTCCAGCAGTGGACAAGTATGGGTTGATGATGATGATGTTATAAGGGCATAACAAAAAACTTGATGAAAGTTATGTAATAATAAAAAATAAATACACTTCACGCCTTTTAATCCCTAAGCGGGGTAAACAGAGGCACTTGCTAAGCAAATAACCACGAGCCCATCGCCGTTATAGGGTTCACACACCTTGTGGTGAGCGGGTTTCATCACGATGTTGTCCTTCACCGTAACGTTGCGTGGCGTACATAGGCCTCTGAAATAGAGTCCCATTGGTACACGTCCAGTAGCCGGACTCGACCTCCCGATAGCAAGTCGAGCATCCGTCCAACTGGCCCACAGTCGGTCTTAAATTTTTTCATGTATTATTTTGAAAACAAAAGTAAACGTCATTACGATTAACCCTTAGCTGCATAGTGATGTAATACTATATCAGTATAATTTTCCTCGAATTTTTTTTTCTAGCCTTTCCTTTCCCATCTATCCATCATTTTTCATTCTAAATTATTGTCACAGGCACAACTAGTAAGTACGTATGAACGCAGTTTTGAGTTTAGACCACTTTTAATTTTTTATTTTTTTTCCCATGATGCAGCCACATAATTTAAGAAGGATAGGTTTTTATTCAGACAAAAATAATCATGCAGTTAAGGGTTAACAAAGTAAGCACCAATGTAATTAAAACCAATACTAGTTAAACATTACGGAACGAAACTACAAAAAAAAAGCAACAAGAATGAATGAAAGAGATGCAAAACAAACGTTCATACATACCACAAATCGCTGTTGAGCTTTGTGCCTATTTTAACCCAGAGAGAAAACTGAATGTAATTCGATTACTTAGTTAATTGGTTTTCCCCGGTACACTGGCCATATGGAAAAAGAATGAATCGAAAGGGTTTTTGAAAAAAAAAAGAGAAGAAAACCGTTTGTTAGCTCTTGGTGTTTGCAGACGTAGGTGTACGTACGTACAGTCAGTAAAAACACACGTCAGTCCATTTTGATGACAGTTTTTTATAATTAAAGAAAATTTGTTTCATATTTCTGTGACGTGGGGATCAACTTTTCTATGTCTTATCTCAAACGTTGTCTGGGAAATGTTAAGAGCAAAATGCACTCCAAACAGTGTTAGGATAAATATTAGAAACATGTGTGTATCTATTTAGATATCCTCGGAAAACTTCAGGCGTTATGCGCGTGAAAACAATAATACATAAAATAATATTGATAGACGAAAGAGCCATCCACGATTGAAGCATAATATATATATGTATAAAACTCAAAGTCCTGACTGATAGAAATCTGAAATTTTACACCGGGGTTCCTTTTGTTTACGTGAAATAAGAACGGTTTTATAAAAAAAATATTCTCATCATCCATACATCTTCATACTTTTCTAGTATTATTTCCTTTGAATAAAATGTGTGCGAATTTATTTTACATCAATCCACTCAACCAATATTATTTTTATCGCCACCACATAAACAACGTTTGACCGATTTTTTCCATTTCGTTAAACATGAGTTTTATGCGACGGAAAAGCGTGTAGCTATTTTCTGTTTATTTTTTCGATCGTCGTTTACTAAATGTATTACTTTGTTTTATGGTGTCAATAAATTATAGTCTATAGTCAAAGTCAAAAAGTAAAAAAAAAACTTTATTTCATCGTTATAAGTGCTATAACATACTGATATACAGAGTAGCATAACGCAAAGCTTGATGAATGTCATGTATGAGTTTAAAAACAATGGCGTGCAATTGGAGAGGCCTATGTCCAGCAGTGGACAAGTATGGGCTGATGATGATGATGATGATGAGACGTCCCTAGAAGAGCTAAAAACGACTAAAGAAAACCGAATAAAAATTCGTTGCGTAGTTTTGAAGATCTAAGCATACACAGTGACAGACAGCGAGATGCGACTTTGTATCATACTACGTATGTATAGTGTCAATCAATGATAACTATTGTATTTAATAACGTCAATTAAATACTGATTTTGCTTTTCAAGTGCCTCTGTCTACCCCCCTTTCCTGTTAAGTGATTGAAAACCAATTACATACATAATACCAGATAGATACCCATAACTATGCACTTCTATATCGTAAACTTACTTAGGTCTGAACCCAACGGAAAACAACATAAAATAGGCGGCTTTATATGAAACGATCTCATCCATCTCAACATGACCAATTTAAACAGACCCCACATCACTTTGTAAACCGATGACTGAAAGGTTCACACATACTAGTTTATGTGTATGGCAAGATGTCCGATGCATTGTTTGAAAGCCTTCATTCAGTGTTCAGTGGACCGGTACCATCACACTTCACCGCACGTGCTATATTTGGAGAGGGTTGGGTGAAAAAAAAAACCATAAGTGCCAATATCAATACTGTGGATGTATAATAAAAAAAAACCTTCCCTTTTTTCATACCTACTGAGTTCAACTTGACTTCGCGACATACCGAAATTTTTTTCCTTCCATATTACCTACTAAATAAGGATTTGTCCTTTGCACGTATCAAGAACGTGCCAAATGATTGAATAGGGGGTTAGAATAGAGTATTATCTTGTAAAGCTACCCTGTAATATGCCACTTTATCATATTAACTACACACATCAAAAGTGTCTAGGGATCAAGTACATTTTAGAAGGTTGCAATCAAAAGAATATATTTTACAAAAACTGAATTCATTCATAATTTATTCAAAATGTGGTGATAAGTCATTGATACAGGCATGGGGAATTAGGTTGGAGACCAACCCAGAAGATTAGATTTCATTTAAATAAATTAGATTTTTTTAGAACTAAAAATGTTCTTGATCCCTAGACACTTTTGATGTGTGTAGCTGATCCGGCAAATATACATTATTAACAATGTTTCCCTGCTATTATATGCATGTATTATATCAAGAATTACTCTATCTATTAAAGAAAACCGCGTCATAGTCCGTTGCGTAGTTTTAAATAATGAAGCATACATAGGGACAGACAGCGGAAGACGACTTTGTTTTATATTATGTACGTATGGTGATAAGACATGCTTCTAAAGTTTTATGCGAGTTTGAATTATTTTACATTTTCTGTATATTTCGTTTTAAGTTTATTTGTATTTTTAGTTTAATTATCATAATACGAATCGATTGGGATCTAGATTATTATTATCTAGGAGCAACACAAGTTCTACCTATCAACCTAGAAAATAACTATCACAACTAAACAATAAATCCCTACAAAGAGAAGTTATAAAACTAAACTAAACAACCTTCTTTTCTAAATACTCCGCGGCTACCGGACGCGTGTCAAACCTGCCACCGACTACCCGCAGCGAGAGACCGGAAGTGCCGCCATGTTGCTTGTCGTTTTATCAACAGTCATTCGAACGCTAGCTGTCGAACAAACAGGACGTGTCACGCAGGGCGAATGGCGGCACGGCCGGCGCGTTGGCAGCAATAAAGTTTCTTGATACTTGCACGTGGAATCCAATAAATTGTCCTGTTCTCGCTTGTTGACGTGAGAAGAATAAAAATTGCGTAATTAAGTAAAAATAATAAGTAAACTAAACTGAGCGTCTGTGGTCCAGTTGGTCGGATACTTGACTCGCGGGTTCGAGTCCGGCTACTGGACGTGTACCAATGGGACTCTTTTTCAGAGCCTATGTACGCAAAGCAACGCTCGAACGGTGAAGGACAACATCGTGATGAAACCCGCACACCACAAGGTGTGTGAACCCTATAACAGCGATGGGCTCAACCCCTGTCACGTTGGGTTAAATACGCTTGGTGAACCGTGGACATTTGCTTATTAAGCAAGTGCCTCTGCCTACCCCGCTTTGGGATTAAAAGGCGTGAAGTGTATTTATTTATTTATTTTCAAAAATAATAAGTAAACTAAGCCACACTCTGAATTCTGCTCACAGTGATATAGGAGACAATATTTAGCCATTTCAATTTGCCACTCTCCGCCACAATTAGAAGAAGCTACGCGCTAGATAAGAAGGAATGGGGAATTTTCTTCGACGTTTTTCTGACAGATATTCGGGTGGAGAACTGTCAGAGAAAAACATTCCCTATTGGATAAAATTCTTTACAGTCCGCCAATAATCTTATGTGTGGTACAGCTAAGATAGAAACTCTTATGAGTCTCATTAGACATTAAGGTTCTATTTTTACTTGTCACAGTATAAGAACTGTACCCTAGTGATGTTTTAGTGACTCAAGAAGAATCATCAAAACTGATAGACTACAATCTTGGTCACCGTACGATACACTCTAGACGCTAGTTGATTTAAATGTGTATTTTGCTTGAGAAATGTTTCAGGCCACCCTACTTTGGAATTAGAAAAGTGTTTGTTTTATTTGTATTTCCAGTACATATACCTACTAATTAAAATTTAGAGCGTCTGTGGTCCAGTTGGTCGGATACTTGACTTGTAACCGGGAGGTCCCGGTTCGAGTCCGGCTACTGGACGTGTGCCAGTGGGACTCTTTTTCAGACCCTATGTACGCAACGCAACGCTCGTACGGTGAAGGACAACATCGTGATGAAACCTGCACACCACAAGGTGTGTGAACTCTATAACGGCGATGGGCTCACCCCCTGTCACGTTGGGTTAAATACGCTTGGTGAACCGTGGGTACTTGATTTAGCAAGTGCCTCTGCCTACCCCTCTTTGGAATTAAAGGCGTGAAGTGTATTTATTTTATTTTTATTTTTTTATACCTACTAATCCTAATCTAATTAATCCTCTTCGACCTTTCCGATTCTAAATGTGGACTCCACTTCACAAACAGGATCTTCTGGATGTTTGGACTGTGATAGGGATTATCGAGCGATGGGTGCTGCTTACGATTAATACCTCTTAAAATAGGTATATAAACTATATCTATTTGAGACAGCCAAAATACACTTGAATTGAGAAACTTCTTCGTTATTAACGTCGGTTGAAACCCAACTGTCAGACTAAAAGTGACATAGGGGGCACCATGTTTCCAAAGATTTTTGTCTCCCTATTATGGTTTATGAACGTAAGTTTATGTATGTACGGTACTAAAAAAAATAGGCGAGTTAGTTTAAGATTTTCATCGCAAGTTCAGAATGCCAGATTTTGTATGAAAAGAAATATTAAGATGCATAGATGCTGGTGGTGTAATGGATGTCGTTCTGATGCGTTTGTATGTCTTTGGAAATCTTTGCACTCTTACTTCTTTGTTTGTGACAATACTGTAATATGTTTGCTTCTGGAATACTTTGCGTATGACTTTTGGATAGTGTTATTACTTTTAAATATTCTTTAGAGGGTAAGGCTTCTTTAAAATATACTCTATTTTAACCCATTAACGCCCAGAAGAATACTTACTCTTTAATTGATTTTGACTTTTATTACCAAGTAATAGAGTTTAAAAAACTAGCATTCTATGTCCATCAGTGACATGATGATGATAATGATGATGCTGATGAAGCATTCGGCTTACCTTCGTTGTTCGCACGACGTTTCGACACAGTTAAATGTGCCGTGGTCACGAGCTTTTAATGTCCCGCCTTAATACCTGGTTTAAACTATTAATATAAAGCAGATATTACTACCATACACATAGTCTACAGTTTTGTTTCGGGATGTGTGTACTATGTACACCCTAAACCTTCATAACTTAGATTATGTTTGAATGAACTTATTATAGGACGTGGTCTTTCTCGTCTTTTGTTCTGGGTTTCTTTCAATTCATTCGGCTTGGAAAAGTCAGAATGAGATCGAATGAGAATCTTTTACTGCAAAGGTTCCCTGACAATTGTTTTGTTGCCGAAATGTAGTAGGTTTTTTTTTATCATTGTGAACAAGCGTTTGACCACCATCCTGCCTGATGTTAAGCAGCGATGTGGTCTACAATTCAGCACACTTGGTACGATTTATTAGCAACTTTCTCATTTTATAGAATATTACATTAGGTTGTATACACACATCAAAAGTGCCTAGGGATCAAGAACATTTATAGCTCTAAAAAAAACTTATTTATTTAAATCAAATCTAATCTTCTGGATTGGTCTCCTACCTAATTCCCCATGACTGTATCAATCACTTATGACCACATTTTGAATAAATTATGAATGAATTCAGTTTTTGTAAAATATATTCTTGATTGCAATCGTCTAAAATGTACTTGATCCCTAGACAGTTTTGATGTGTGCATTTTGTATTTCCACATTTTTTACAGTGTTGTTTCTGTATGCTTAATTTCCCATCTTCTTCTAAGGACGCTGTACTAACTAGGTAACCTGGAACTTTGCACTGCCTTTATGGTAAAAAGAAGGATGAAAAATAGATGTTTGCCGGTTTTCAGACCTACCCGATGAAAAATTTGATAAAAATCGCCCAGTCGTTTTGTAGGACACAGCAAGAAGATAATTTTAGATACGTAGACTTGGACACCAGGAATAAACTTGAACTTTGTTTCAATATAACTTACCGTCGTTACAATTTAATATTTCATGGCGAAACACAAACAAGAAGAGAAAATTTTGGATTCAGTCTCAAATTGTCTCAATTATTTATCCATTTGCCAATCAACGGTAGACAATTAGCGTTAACAAATTGAATTTGTCTTTTGGGCGCAATCGTAGGTAGACTCTGTCGAATGTTTACGCTAAAATGAGCCTTAGTTGTTTGTGCTCTCGTACTTTGTTCGGTTCAGATTTAAGTGCTCAGTTTACTTTAGGCGACGACACACGGGGAATCCTACTTGCGTTACCAAATGCCAGTATAACTTGACATTCGATGTGAAGTAACTTCTTAGAGTTAAAAGTTCCTCTTGTACTCGAAAGGCAGGCCTATATTCGCATACGTCTTGTTCACTCAATTTCATACTAAATGAGGTTTGTCTCTCGCCTACATTTACAGACGTGATAACTAAGAGAAATGGAACACCTCTTCGCACAGTCGAATGTTTAAATTATACTTTATTTTCTTATATAATTTTTGGCGACGGCGAAGTGAAAAGATTAAGGGTTTTGCGTTTTGAGTCAAACAAAGTCAAAGTCAAAATTCTTTATTTCATCTTTATAAGTGCTATAACATACATATATATAGCACTAGCAAACCCGGCGAACTGCGTTTCGCCACCAGATGGGTTCGTTTCGTTTAACCGCTTTTCTGTTGAATTTTTTCCTGAATTTTCTTTGCTATAAACCTCACGGAGCCCGAGATCTTTTCAACAAATGCAAAACCGTGGAATGCGTTCTGGAGTTATAGCGTCAGGGAGGAAAACCCGACTTATTTTTATATAGTAGATAACACAAAGCTTGATGAACGTCATTTATGACTTTAAAACAAAAGTAATCGTCCCCAGTTCGGATGAATTTCTTTTATTGGCCAGAAGAACCGGGAAGAAACTGGCATCTTTTCAAATCGCCAAGTACAAAACAAAAATAGCATTTGTACGTACATATTACCACCCACTCAAACCTTCAATACCATAAAAAAGAAACGTAGGTAGAGGTACCTACTTGCTAAGCAAAGTAATAGGTCGTAAGACCGTCACCTTTATCGGGTTTCACATACCTTTTAATCTATTATGCATGGTTAATTTTTTTTATCACTAAGAACAAGCGTTTAACCACCATCCTGTCATCTCTCAAACATTGGTCTATTTTGTATGGAGATGAAAATATTTTTTTTGCGTTTCCCCACTTTTACATTGTCACCATAGTAAAAGTTGTTCATGTTGACGAGCCCAACAACGTTTCAAAGACCATTTGCTTGGAGTCCTTTTACATTCACGTCTGTCTCCCAGAGGGGTAGGCAGAGACTACAGATCTCCATTCGTCACGGTCCTGACATGCCCCTTTCGCTTCATCTACATTCATACAGAGTACTTTTCACGATACCTTCCGCCAGGACATCACCAATCTGGTCAATATATGTCCTCTACTCACCCGGCCCATTACATCACCCATATAAATCTCTTTAGTCAATCGACTTTCATCCATTCTTTCCATAAGTCTCTCTCAGTATAGTATCTGTATTTAATCCCAAAACCGCGGTTACCCCATCATCATCAGCCCATACTTGTCCACTGCTGGACATAGGCCTCTCCAATTGCACGCCACTGTAATCTGTTTTCGGCTTCTCGCATCCAGCTTCTGCCAGCCATCTTGCGTAGATCATCAGTCCACCTTGCCTGAGGGCGTCGTACACTCCGTTTGCCGAGAAGTGGTCTCCACTCGAGAACTCGTTTTCCCCAACGGTCATCGGTTCTGCGGCAAATATGGCCGGCCCACTGCCACTGCAGCCGTTACCCCAGGGCATAGCTAGTAAACGTTAAACCTTTTGTCTAACGTGACTCACAAACCGTACAATGCATAATTTTGCCCATAAATTCTATCAAGAAGCTTAGCAATAATCCTTACAGATTAGCCAATCTAGTACGTTATTCATAATAGAGCCTTCAAAACGACGCCTCTCCTCACAATATTACAATATCAATGCAATATCTGATAGCAAATTGCGAATGCAAAACTGCTATTTCCGTTCTCAATAAGTAAGGTCCCTATTCCGAAACAATTACTACCTTAAGTTCCGCTTGAGAATGTTGCGTCCCTTTCACGCATACGCGATTGGAGCGAGACAAAACGTTACCTGATCGGAAATATAATGTTTGAACGTGGTTTAAGATTATCCCACTGGTGAGAAGTGTGTGGGTGAACACAATGTTCCTTTCTAACATATTAATGGTACAGCAAGCTTGATGCGTCTATTACACTGTTATATCGATGGTGGAACTGATGAGACATAGAAAGTATCTACTGGAAAGAATTTTGGTTTTTGAAACATAACACTTATTGCTTAACCCATATATACTCAGACAAATAACTACGCCTTATTTGATTTAGACTTTAATTATCGAGTCATAGAGTTCAAAATGAGGTGTCAACCTCTGAGTACAGTGGGTGCTTATGGATTAAATGAAATTGTTTAATGGAAACTGTGATTCGATTTGGTATATTTGCGACTTTGCCTTTGTTGTTTATTCTTTAACTAGTGCTATAATACTTTCATAAATAAAAATACACTTCACCAAAGTTAAGACTTACTATCGATGGCGTCCAGCCAAGTACACTCGGGAGCAATGTAATCGACTCCTTTTATTACTGCAACCAGTAGTATACTGAGTCGATTTCATTGCTCCCGAGTGTACGCCTAAACAGAGTGTGCAGTTTGAATCGACTATTTTTTCTGCGTCTAGGTTTCATAGCTGTATGACGTACTTTGATGTGGCTTAATACACTTCACGCCTTTAATCCCAAAGAGGGGTAGGCAGAGGCACTTGCTAAAGCAAGTACCCACGGTTCACCAAGCGTATTTAACCCAACGTGACAGGGGGTGAGGCCATCGCCGTTATAGGGTTCACACACCTTGTGGTGTGCCGGCTTCATCACGATGTTGTCCTTCACCGTACGAGCGTTGCGTTGCGTACATAGGCTCTGAAAAGAGTCCCATTGGTACACGTCCAGTAGCCGGACTCGAACCCGGGACCTCCCGGTCACAAGTCAAGTGTCCGACCAACTGGACCACAGACGCTCACGCGGTAGATATTGTGTTTTTCGCTCAAAACATGACTTTTTCATCCTAAACTGGTAATATTTGTTTTACTTTTAAATGTGTACGTATATTTGTCTTTGTCATATTTTGCTGTATTTTGCGAGTAAATACTGTCTCTCTCTATTGGCAAAACAACATTTACCGGGTCAGCCAGTTAAAAAAATATATCCCAATTTGTGTAACCCGACATCCGTTGTACACCTACTTTGTAACAGAATTTCAATAAACAGCTTTGAAATGTTCAGAATGTTTCGGTCAACTTTTTCAATTTGCCCCTTTCGTAAAATTTCCGAAACTTTTACAAAAATGTTCCGCAGTGGGGGTACTGATGTTTCGAGTTAGAATTTCTTTATAATAACTTGGAAATGTTATATTAATAGCTGTTGTATAATTATTTCGTTCCTGTGGGAATTAGAATGATTATTGTACCCTCTGTAGTATTTCAATGTTGAAATAATTCTCCTGTTTTTTGTTTTATTTTATTTCTAATTAACATCAAAAGAAGAATACACAAACATCTATTGTTTTTCTAATTATTACCTAGTACATACACACGCTTCGTATCTATCTACCAAATAACTACACAGAGAATACAGAATATCTCTGAGTGCGACAGCATCTGCGGTCCAGTTGGTCGGATCCTTGAATTGTAACCGGGAGGTCCCGGGTTCGAGTCCGGCTACTGGACGTGTACCAATGGGACTCTTTTTCAGAGCCTATGTACGCAACGCAACGCTCGTACGGTGAGGACAACATCGTGATGAAACCCGCACACCACAAGGTGTGTGAACCCTATAACGGCGATGGGCTCACCCCCTGTCACGTTGGGTTAAATAAGCTTGGTGAACCGTGGATATTTGCTTTAGCAAGTGCCTCTGCCTACCCCGCTTTGGGATTAAAGGCGTGAAGTGTATATTTATTTTAATTGGACTCGACAGATGTTGTCTTAACTATATCCAGGTTGGCCTGTGCCCAGTAGGGGATGTATTTTTTTTCTTTCATAAGAACCTTATTTTGTCATTAATAAGCACAACAAAAGAAGAATTAGCGAAATCGGTCCACCCGTTCCGGAGTTATGGAATGACAACGAAAAAGTGCCCGAAATTCCCGCTTTAAATATAGCGTCCGTTAATTAAAAAGTACCTGGACGACCGAGCTTCCCTCGAAGTAAAAAAATCGATTATTTTCCTTCGATTTTTTCATAACCCCATCTCTAGTTACTTCAAAACCAAAACGTCCCCCGCACAATCCTACGTATAGCATAGTATTACTACTCGGCAATAGATGTCAGTAAGAGTCGTATTAACAATTTGAGCAATTTTTCATGCCCCAAAACACGGTTGGAAAGATGTTTTCTAAAAATTAAACCTAGCTAGATCGATTTATCGCCCCCAAATCCCTCTACATACCACATTTCATGAAAATCGGTGCAGCCGTTTCCGAGATTCCAATATTATATATAGTAGTACTATATATATATAATATACAAGAATATATGTGTATATACTATATATACAAGTATTGCTCGTTTAAAGATAAAGATGATTAAACTCAAATTTAATTTCAGATCTGCAGTTCCCAATCGACGTGTCCGGAGTGCAGAACGACCACCCGTTCCTGGACGCGGACTCCCTCCAGTCACTGTTCAGACGGCTCACGACGTTAAACCGCTGCGCCACCATGAAGCTGGAGCATCACCATCATCAGAAACATGGGGTGAGTAAATAAAAAAATATTTTAACATACATACATACACTTCCCGCCTGTCTCCCAGAGGGGTAGGCAGAGACTACAGATCTCCATTTGTCACGATCCTAACATACCCCTTTCGCTTCATCTACATTCATACATCTTTTCATACACGACCTCCGGTTTCGAGTACTTTTCACGCCACCTTCGGTCAGGACATCACCAATCTGGTCTTTATATGTACATTTTAAGGGCAAACAAAAAATAAAAAAGTAAATTACAAACAGTATCCACCACATGTTTCGTCAAAATACTTATGCATCTAAACAGACAAGGCATCCACAGCATGTTTCGTCATTTATATATGGAAAATAATAAACTGTACATCAAAATTACTAACTTGCACACCTAAAAAGCCAAAGTTATCATTAGAATGGCAATTAGAAGAGCAAATCAGTAATTTTGT
>SJJU01072505.1:0-11139 GCA_012932125.1 Conopomorpha cramerella
GCTTTATTCAGATACAAATTCGGAGGCTTTTCCCGATTTATTTCGGGAAGGCATTGTTCTAACAGTTGAGTGGCGAGTAGGTCATCGCTGGACAGTCGCGGCCTGGGGTCTCAGCCTGTTTACCTTGTCCATTATTATCTGAGCTATTGTGTCAAACAGCTCATTGAAGCACTGAGATCTTAAAAAGTAATTGTTGTCCTTGTGCACATGTCCACGGCAATATTGATTCAGTTCGCAGGCTACTTTCGGATAGGCGTATTGCATCACGTATGGAAACAGTAGAATGTTTTACTAAATATTTAGTGGTCGCATTAGTGTGTTCTGGAAACGGGAGTGAGGTCACAGTGCAGCGCATTGATTTTAAAGATACAGCTTACAAAAATAACATGGAACTTGTTATTTGTACCCAACAACCTACATAATCCTCTTGCGTTCACGAAATGAAATGAAATTATTTATTTATTTATTGTTATAAGTGCTGTTACATACAGATATACAGTATAACGCAAAGTTTGATGAAAGTCATTTATGATTATAAAAGCAAAAGTAATCGTCCCCGGTTCGAGTTAATATCTTTTACTGGTCAAAAGAACCGGGAAGAAACTGGCATCTTTTCATATCGTCAGGGCTTACATCTAAGTACTAAGCATGTTGTTGTGTTCCAATGGTATCCCAGGGGTGCAGGGGGCCTTGACAAGATCACGCCACGCCTTCCTCGCTCCAGTTCACTCCTAGTGCTAAACATAAATATGACTTAATACTAATTAATTTAACAAATGCTTGATGATCGGATGCATCCCTGACACGGTTTAAGTTATTCTGAAGAATGTACACAATTACCCGCAAAGTAATGGTTACTAACAAATAATTATGTCATAAAGTCAAATAATTAATTGTTTCCAGGAGAAAGCATAAAATTTGACATTTTGTGACACATTTTTTTTTTAAAAATGCAGTTCGTTGAATTATTTAGCGAGCCGCACGTCGGCGTCGGGGGCTGCGGAACCCAGACGGGTAAAAAAAGGCACGCAGTCACACCGCTATTAATCCTAACCTTTTGCTTTTCGCCGTAGACGCAACAGCTCTACATGCGCGCGCAGAATTATAAGCTATTAAACTTTTTATTTGATTCATTGTGCCTATTCGAAAAAAAAAAGAATTGTAACGGAGCGTTTCTACAATTGGCAGCTTGTTTTATTATCTAAGACACGATTCCAGCTACGTACTACATATTCTGGACGTCAGAAGAATAAGGTCGGATGTGTCACTTTGTTATAAAAACACATACGACGTTATGCTTCTGGGGCGTCGAGAATATGCTGAACGTTCTGTATTTGTTAACTGGCTTCATTGTTTTCTCACCGGAATTGGTGTTGTACGCGGCATATATAAAAAGAGCTTTCCTGTGCGTGGAAGGAACACTCCGTAGTCGTATAGGTAATTTGACAAGTTTCCGACGGCCGTTGGTGTCATGTGGTAGCATGTCTGACTTTATCGCGTGGTCGAGAGGTTAGATTCCCACGATGGCAATTTTGGTGATATGCTTTTAGATACTTTGTTTATGGGTGGGTCCTGGGTGTTCATATTAAAAAAATCACTTCACGCCTTTTAATCCCAAAGCGGGGTAGGCAGAGGCACTTTGCTTAGTAAGCAAATGCCCACGGTTCACCAAGCGTATTTAACCCAACGTGACAGGGGGTGAGCCCATCGCGGCTATAGGGTTCACACACCTTGTGGTGTGCGGGTTTCATCACGATGTTGTCCTTCACCGTACGAGCGTTGCGTTGCGTACATAGGCTCTGAAAAAGAGTAGCATTGGTACACGTCCAGTAGCCGGACTCGAACCCGCGACCTCTCGGTCACAAGTCAAGTTTCCGACCAAATGAACCACAGACGCTCCCTCGATTCAATCAAGCAGTTAGTAAATTAGTAAGTCATATTCATGTTTAGTAATTAGATGTTACGACATATGCAGAGAATGGATGAAAGTGGATTGACGACAGATTTATATGGGTGATGTAATGGGCCGGGTGAGTAGAGGTCGCCCCCCCCCCCCCCCGCGAGGACATACATTGACCAGAATTGGGGTGATGTCCTGGCGGAAAGGTGCGGGAACGTAACTCGAACAGAAACCGGAGGTCATGTATGAAAAGATGTATGAAAGTAGATGAAGCGAAAGGGGTATGTCAGGACCGTGACAAATGGAGATCTGTAGTCTCTGCCTACCCCTCTGTGAATTTGTGACAATACCAGGTTCTTCTGGCCAGTAAAAAAAAAAATAATTTGAACCGGGGACATTTTTTTTGTTTTTAAAATCATACATGACTTTCAATCAAGCTTTGTGTTATACTACTGTATACGTAATTACTACTACTATGTACGCTTTGAATTTGAATATCAACAAATTCAATCTTACAGGTTGAAGCATCGAGCTTATTGCGTTTGCTGCATGTGAAAGTACAGGGGAATGGTAATTCTCTGTACATATTAAACTTGCCAGTTTATTTTAATCTTAATTACCATTGGCATAAGGTTTAAATAATTACCTACGCCGTGTGCCTCCTAGCGGAAGGATTATTCAGTGCGGAAAGGCAATATTGACACGGCGAAGCGTTGAAAGTTTATAACTACTATGGATTTATTAATTAAAATTTGTAACTGAGTTTTCTATTCAAATATTCCTGAACTATTTGAAACATTTTCATAAAATCTGGTGTATGTTTAAAACTTACACAGTCAATTTTAACTTTTAATAATACTGACCTAATTTTTAAATGTCACCAACCATCGGTATATATTATTTTGAGATACCGGTACATAATAGTTTGTACACACTGTAAAATTTTCTTCTTCTTTGTTTGTATTGTAATTTGATTTACTTAGGTGCAATCGGAGAGGCCTATGTCCAGAAGTGGACAAGTATGGGCTGATGATGTTGTTTATAATACTGACCCGCACTTATGTTCTCCCACGTTGTGAGGTTGACTGGTAGATAATACTTTGGTATTCCACCCTTTGTACTTTGCAATAAAGTATTAAATAAATAAATACTCACCTAATGTTGATGTTTTTGTAGTGACAACGTTTAATAACTCGACACTACGGGCTGCATGAACGAAAAAGATGACGTCATTGTCCCGTTCCGCAAGCGAGAGCGCGGCACGAACGAGAGAGAGGATCAATTCTCCTATATATTATAAATAAATAAAATAAATATTTTACCACAACACACACATTGCCTTCATCCCATGTTAAGTAGCTAAAGCACTTGTGTTATGGAATTCAGACAACGAAATATACATACTTAAATACCAGACGCATCCAACAAGTACTTAAAAGCTTATTATATAAATACCTATCAGTGATGGGAATCGAACCCACGACCCTGCGGAGTAGAGGCAAACACGCTGATCACTACATCGAGTTAGCCCACCGATGTCTTCCTAAAGCCCACCTAGATGATAATTATGTCTCGTCTCTTCCTCGATCAATGCTAGCCCGCTGTCTTCACAGATCACTAAACTATCTTGTTTGGGGTATATCCAAAATGCACATTTGTATTTAAAGCTGCGACTCTAAGACTTATTTGGTTGGAGTTTATATAACATTGTTCGGGAATTTGAAACAAATGGCGTGTCCTCTACGAATTTATATTTTGACAGCAAACATTCGAATCAACGCCATCTGTGGCATATTTCCAAAACTTCTTCTCTCGGAAGGCAAATAATGTGAAAGTATCAAGACACGTCGCTCGAACTACACGTCAGTCAATGACAGTGTGGATCTGTGATAATGCAGTGCAAGGTTCATTTGCACACTGCATGCGATACTAGCACTTTGTGACGTCATGAACTACCCTAATGTAAACTCTGAATTTAGCACCTCACTTTACTTGTAAATAAAGCTCAATTTACGCTGGCTATAACCGGATACATGACGTTTTATGTGACATACATAATACGTAAAATTATTAGCATTGTTTGGGCATGTGGAGAGAATGGATGAAAGTCGATTGATGAAAGATATTTACATGGGTGATGTAATGGGCCGGGTGAGTAGAAGTCGCCCCAAAAGGACATACATCGACCAGATCGGTGATGTCCTGGCGTAAGGTGGCGTGAAAAGTACTCGAAACCGGAGGTCATGTATGATAAGATGTATGAATGTAGATGAAACGAAAGGGGTATGTCAGGACCGTGACAAATGGAGATCTGTAGTCTCTGCCTACTCCTCTAGGAGACAGGCGTGAATTGTAAGTATGCAAGCGTTTTTTGAAGAACGGAAACCCCGTGATGCTATTTCATAGTTTTCTTTTATCCTGTTTGAATTACTAGCCAGTGCTTTTATTCCCCGCTTGATAGTTACTCAGAACTTTTATCGAAAGGATAATATTACTTCCAACTACTGCATGTAAAAGGAGCCCCGAGTAATGATCTTAGAAGCGTTGTTGGGCTCGTATACTTAGTAGAACTAAAATTCCGGTAGAATTATTCACTATTGGAACTATTTATGGTGAACCGTGGGTATTTGCTTTAACAAGTGCCTCTGCCTACCCCGCTTCGGGATTAAAGGCGTGAAGTGTATTAATTAAAAATTAATTTTGAAACTATTTGGCAGTGATATTATGAGAGTTGTTTAGCTCTGTATAAAATACACACATCAAAAGTGTCTAGGGATCATTTTAGAAGATTGCAATAAAGAATATATTTTACAAAAACTGAATTCATTCATAATTGACTCAAAATGTGGTGATAAATCATTGATACAGGCATGGGGAATTAGGTAGGAGACCAATCCAGAAGATTAGATTTCATTTAAATAAATTAGATTTTTTAGAGCTAAAAATATTCTTGATCCCTAGACACTTTTGATGTGTGTGGTTCGTTTTATGTCCCTGTTTTACGTTTACTTTTCAAAAACTACTTTTTAGCGTCTGTGGTCCAGTTGGTCGGATACTTGACTTGTAACCGGGAGGTCGCGGGTTCGAGTCCAGCTACTGGACGTGTACCAATGGGATTATTTTTCAGAGCCTATGTACGCAACGAAACGCTTTTACGGTGAAGGACAACGTCGTGATGAAACCGGCACACCACAAGGTGTGTTTACCCTATAACGGCGATGGGCTCACCCCCTGTCACGTTGGGTTAAATACGCTTGGTGAACCGTGGGTATTTGCTTTAGCAAGTGCCTCTGCCTACCCCGCTTTGGGATTAAAACGCGTGAAGTGTTTTTTTTTTCAATATATAAATACATGTATTAAAGGAGAAGCTGACTGGCTGACTTAAAATCGACAAACAATCCATACTGCTTAATGTGAAAACTTGAAATTTGGTACCGTGGGGGTGTACCAAAAAAGGATTTTCCGAAATTCCCACGGGAACGGGATTTGTAATATATATGGGCAAAACAATGTTAGCCGGGTTAGCTAGTTTATTTTTTTACGCATCATACAAGCGTTTCCTCGAAATATAAGACGAGTGGGTACGATAGGGTACTAACTTTCTGTATTCCCACTGATTGTAACCACACGTTTTGCATGCAGTGCTTTTAGAAAATGCAGTACATTTCACACTTAACACAGCGAAGTATTCAGTGAGATTACAGGATTTCTAAAGATATGTAAATTTTAGATTAGCATAACATTTCCACCGGCACAATGTGTTCAGCTTAGCAGCGAATATTCAAATAGGTGGAAGTTAGAACTGCGCACACACCTGTGTGTTTAAAAACAATTCCAATTTTAAAACGGATCCCGGATTCCTTTTCGCACAAATACTTCACTGTAGAAAACTTTTTTTTCAAATCACTGGCAGGCGACAAACCATATTTTTCTTTTTTTTTGTTTCTTTTTTATAAATTATTATTTTTTAAATTGGAAATGCGCGCGAAAGTGTATTAGTGATGGGAGATCCGTTAGTGGACTTTTTGATTTACAACAAAACGCCGAAATGCCGCGACACGTTGGACTATAAACAGTTGAAATTACAAAAGAAGCTGAAGTCGGAAGATGGGAAAGTGGATAAAAGATTGCTCTTAATGTCACCGGATGCGAACAGAAAAGTCAACGATGAAGGTGAGTAAGAACTAAAGAGAGGCCATTACAAAACTTATCTGTACTTTTTTTCTTTTTTGCCACAAGGATTTCCGTTACTGTAAAGAGTTCATAAATAGTTAGACCTGTTATTAATATTTGAAACTTAAGTTCTTGCTGCCTCGAGTTTTATTCATTTCTATTCTGTCAAATCTCACTCACTATTTTTTAGGCCTTCCTCCATTGTGTTCACTCATTTCCATAATTTTACTCACTATGACAAATAGATAGGGTATTTGGTAGAATCCTTCTTTCTGAACTGAAATCCTTTTTTTTCAGTAATGCACAGATTTTTGCAAAGAAAGCGACCTTATCACTGCATTACGTAACATACAATTTGTTGTTTCTAAAACCCAAGCTACAATTTATGACTACGTATTCATAATTTCTTCCATTTTTTTTTTCGAATTCGAAACCTGCATTAACTCGAAACAGTTTATAAAATTCCACGTTCGGAACTAACTAATCCATAAACTACTGGAAGCTTTCCCAATTAACTTCTTTAATCTATGCTGGGGTGGTATGCGAGGTAAGTGGTACCAGGAAATGGCTATTTCCAATAGCAAGGTGAACGTTTATGTGCGGAGTAGTTAACTCTGTTTTTTTATGGGAAGAGTTTTGAGCGTTGGCGGCTTTGATGTTAATTACATTATAGACCTCTTTTGAATGATCAAAAATAGTTTTTTTTTGCTACGAAAATGTTCAATAAGTATAAAATGTCAAGTGACAATCAATTGGGAATTTTCTTTGACGCTTTTCTGACAGATTTTCGGGCGGAGAAATGTCATTACTGTCAAACTTTGTTTGGAAAGTGGCGTTGATTTTCGTATATATAGATAAGTACTACATATATGAAAATATGTACATACCTCAATATTGTTCACCGGGTAAAGAGGCGCGAATATAATCAAAGACAAGCTCGAGCTTACCTTTGTTATTTTACTCGACGCCTATATACCCGGTGTACAATATTGAGTCATAATGTCTGTGCGCGTTTCATTAAAAAATATGTACATAAGTCTATGTGTATTTTCAAGTAAGGCAAAAGTTTACAATCTCCGAAGAGAATTTCGGGGGTATTTATCGCGGCTGAGACCTTCAAAACCTTCGTTGCGGTTTGTATGTTGCGACTTAGCGGTTTTGATACTTTACATTTTGATAATGCAAATAGATAATTGCAAACTAACTGAGCTTATTAATATTGTTTTTCCGCTAACATGTATGTATTACAGCTGTCCGCTTATGGAACTCTCTTCCCACTGATGTCAGGAAAGTCCCGTCCCGTCATTCTTTCAAAAATCTCCTCAAGAGGCACTATCTCCATCATATAACTAATAACTTCTTGTGTGTCATAGCATAGTTTGTATGTGTATATATATTGTGAGGTCGACTGGTAGAGAATACTTTGGTATTAAGTCCACCCATTGTATCTTTTGTGCAATAAAGTATTAAATCTTATATATAAAAATGAATTGGTGTTCGTTAGTCTCGCTAAAACTCGAGAACGGCTGGACCGATTTGGCTAATTTTGGTCTTGAATTACACGTAAAAGTCCAGGTAAGGTTTAAAAGGTGTATTCTTTCACACGGACCAAAAAGGAAAAACAAATATTTTCCGAGACAACTAGTAATTAATAAATAAATACTATCCGTACAAAACTTCCTCAATAATCACTATATCTACTAAAGAAAACCGCATGGAGATCCGTTGTGTAGTTTTAAAGATCTAAGCATATTTATTTATTTAATACTTTATTGCACTAAAAGTACAAAGGGTGGACTTAATTCTAAAGTATTATCTACCAGTCAACCTCACAACATGGGATAACATAGATGCGGGTCAGTATTATAATTATAAATGGGTGCACTAAGAAAGAAATTCTAGAAATTTCCACGGGAACGGGTATTATCGGGAAAATACTTTTGTATGAAAAATCTACACCGCTAAGTTAGACGCTTGAAATATAGGATGCAGGTACTACTTAAACTACGCGAATGAAATCGCGGGGTGTCCACTAGTAAAGAATAAAGTTGGTAACTTTTGAGTATCGAATTTCTTTTGGCACCCTCGTATATTACCACTCAACGGGCGTCAGAGCATAACCTCTGATTTGAGCTAACTCAGCATCAGTTAAACGTATAATAAATCATGTCAAATGTCAAAAAAGTAAAACTTTTGATTTTAACAAAAATCAACTCAACTACCTAAATTTTAACTGTCGCCCACACTGGCAAGTTTAATGTTATGTAACTTACGCACTGTTTTGTCTTTTGCGCTCAATCAATTGACAGAAAATGACAAGCGCGTCTGTAGTCCAGTTGGTCGGATACTTGACTTGTAACCGGGAGGTCCCGGGTTCGAGTCCTGCTACTGGACGTGTACCAATGGGACTCTTTTTCAGAGCCTATGTACGCAACGCAACGCTCGTACGGTGAAGGACGACATCGTGATGAAACCCGCACACCACGAGGTGTGTGAACCCTATAACGGCGATGGGCTCACCCCCTGTCACGTTGGGTTAAATACGCTTGGTAAACCGTGGGCACCTCTGCCTACCCATCTTTGGGATTAAAGGCGTTAAGTGTATTTATTTTATTTTATTTTTTAAAGGACAAAACACTAATTACGTTGTATGTAGTTCTGGCGATGACAAAAAAAAACCTTTCCATTGTACCTAGTGATAAATAATCTAAATCTTAAAAATAGTATCAAAATCATGGAAGCCAATGCGAACAACGAAAACAGCTTGTTATCAAATTGAAGGCTTAAGTGCATAAGCAGTGTTGAGGCAGATTTCGCGGAGTCCGACTAATAAAAGTGATTCATGGTGTAATTCTTTCTTTAAAAAAAAAAACTTTCACCGAAGAAATGGCAAGGGAAAGTTACGCCGAAAAAGTTATAAAAGGTAAAAAATTCTATCTGTCGGGCAACAAGGATATTTTGGCGCTTGATTCCTGAACATTCAATGTAATCTCTCACCAATCCTGTTTTTTTATCACTATGAACAAGCGTTTGACCACCATCCTGTCTGATGTTAAGCAGCGATGTGGTCTACGATGGAGCACACTTGTTCATTAGGTACCTGTTCACCGGCGACTTGAAGACCATCAGACTGTACTGCGCAGGAAACACATGTATTTTCCATTAACATCATCAGTCCACATTGGTCTAATGCTTGACATACATAGGCCTCTCCAGTTGCATTGCACGTCACTGTACTTTTGCTGTTGAGAGAGATAGAGAAACATTGAATATTTTCCTTAATGTTTTTAAGAGCGTCTGTGGTCCAGTTGGTCGGATACTTGACTTGTAACCGGGAGGTCGCGGGTTCCGAGTCCGGCTACTGGACGTGTACCAATGGGACTCTTTTTCAGAGCCTATGTACGCAACGCAACGCTCGTACGGTGAAGGACAACATCGTGATGAAACCCGCACACCACAAGGTGTGTGAACCCTAATAACGGCGATGGGCTCACCCCCTGTCACGTTGGGTTAAATACGCTTGGTGAACCGTGGGCATTTGCTTTAGCAATTGCCTCTGCCTACCCTGCTTTGGGATTAAAGGCGAGAAGTGTATTTATGTTTATTGAATAATAATAATATTTTATTGAAAATATTAAATAAATGAAATTAAAATGATTTTTTTCAAATTATTTTATGTATTTTACCAAAAATATTTTACTACTTATTTTAACCTCTTTACGATAAGCGTTTTACCTATTGTTTGATATAGACACATTTTATCTTGTCTTTTTTCGTTCTTTGTAACTTACTCACGGCCCGTGTCAGATTTTTTGGACTGACTCCAATGCAACTAAGCGTTTCCCCAGTTACGGCTGACCAAGTTTTCTTTTTTTTTTACAAACATAAGGTTATGGTACTTTCAGACACCCAGTCACTTAATGGATTTTTCAAGCACCTTGGAATTAAGCCAGGTTTATTTTTCTTTTTAAACCGTTTGTTTTTTTTTTGGCACAAGGTCACTATTCGGCCAGTCCTCGTGCCACAGTGTAACATCAATACATAGTATAAAACAAAGTCGCTTTCCGCTGTCTGTCTGTTTGTTTGTCTTCTTCTTTAAATCTAGGTAACGGATGTTGATGCGGTTTTCTCTAATGGATAGAGTGATTTTGAGGAAGGTTTATATGTATAATACATGCATATAATAGTAGAGAAACACTGTTATTAACGTATATTGGTAAAACAACGTTTGCCGGGTCAGCTTGTCTAGTATATAAAAATCTAAGCCACTTTTCGTTGTCACGCCATAACTCCGGAACGGGTAGACCGATTTCGCTAATTCTTCTTTTGTTGTGCTCACTAAAGACATCAGAAGGTTCTTATGAAAGAAAAAAATGTGTTCGACTGCTGAGCATAGGCCACCATATCAATAGTTAAGACAGGACAACGTCTGTCCAGTCCACTAGTCGTAAATAATGAATTCCAAGCAGCGAAATATGACGGAAAAATGCCTTTTTGGAAAAACAATTATTTAATTGTACTCTTGCGTATTTACAGTTTGTTTGGAAAATTTTCTTATTTACATTTTTTTCGCCTATCTTAGGCTGACTGCATACATTATAATCTATGGAAGTTAGGACGTTTAGACACTACTCTAATAAATTATACATACATACACCACACGCGCCTGTCTCCCATATGAATGTAGATGAAGCGAAAGGGGTATGTCAGGACCGTGATAAATTGAGATCGGTAGTCTCTGCCTACTCCTCTGGGAGACAGGCGTGAAGTGTATGTATGTACTTACTGTGAATTATAATTATATAGTGTGTAACTTACACAGTGTTTGTCCTTTGCACACGTCAAGGAATTGTCGAATTGCACATTTGCGACCCTCCTTGGTATAGATACCAACCAAAAGACTACACACATCAAAAGTGTCTAGGGATCAAGTACATTTTAAAATTGGTTAAATTTCCCATATTTTATAAAAACTGAATCCATTCATAATTTATTCAAAATGTGATGATAAGTCATTGATACAGGCATGGGGAATTAGGTAGGAGACCAATCCAGAAGATTATATT
>SJJU01072506.1:0-16386 GCA_012932125.1 Conopomorpha cramerella
AGTTTTATTTCATCATCATCACATCATCAGCCCATACTTGTCCACTGCTGGACATAGGCCTCTCCAATTGCACGCCACTGTGATCTGTTTTTGGCTTCTGGCATCCAGCTTCTGTCAGCCATCTTGCGTAAATCAGTCCACCTTGCCTAAGGACGTCCTACACTCCGTTTGCTGAGACGCGGTCTCCACTCGAGAACTCATTTTCCCCAACGGTCATCGGTTCTTCGGCAAATATGGCCGGCCCACTGCCACTTCAGCTTGCTAAAACGATGAGCTATGTCGATGACTTTTGTTCTTTGTCGGATCACTTCATTTCTGATTCGATGTATGTTCTTTTTTCTTTAACTGTACTTTAGCGAACTTGGTAAGAATGTAAAATAAATCCATCTATACCAACTGGATATTCATCTAGAACAAGCCCTGAAGGGTTAAACAATAAATAAATGCGACAGAATTTCTTCTTACTACAAACCGTTACCACATTTATCTCGCTCCTGTTGGTAGTTAGTCCAAAAGCTTGTTAGGTTAGGCTCCCTCGATGCTTAAATATTACATTTTCAATTCGCCGAGACCTTGTGTGTGTGACTGGCGGCCGGGAGACTGTTGAGCCTGGTGCACACGTCACCTGACGTGTTAACCCCGCAATGGACGGACGCCGGGTGCAGCTGAAGGGTTAACTTCGGCTAGGCGCAATGTGAAAATAGATAAACTATACGCATGTGTCTAGGACGTATCTATCTTCTTTATCTAATATATAAAATTCTCGTGTCACAGTTTTCGTTGCCATACTCCTCCGAAACGGCTTTACCGATTTTCACCAAATTTTATATGCGTATTCAGTAGGTCTGAGAATCGGCTACTATCTATTTTTTTATCCACCTGCCAGTTGTATTTCTCCCAATACACGGGGTACAAAGGCAACTTATTATGGCAAAACAAATGTTTGCCGGGACAGCTAGTAATATATAAAATTTCCATGTCACAATGTTAGTTACCGTACTCTTCCGAAACGGCTGCACCGATTTTTACCAAATTTTATATGCGTATTCAGTAGGTCTGAGAATCGGCTACTGTCTATTTTGTATGCGTCTACCAGTTGTATTTCTCCCAATACACGGGGTACAAAGGCAACTTATTATGGTAAAACAAATGTTTGCCGGGAAAGCTGGACTTCCACGTGTAATTTAAGACCATAATTAGACAAATCTAAATTGTTTGAAATCTCAGGAACTACAGGTTCGAATTGAAAAAATATATTTTTGTGTTGAATAGATCATTTATCGAGGAAGGCTTAAAAATACACTTCACGCCTTTAATCCCAAAGAGGGGTAGGCAGAGGAATTGCTAAAGCAAATACCCACGGTTCACCGAGCGTATTTAACCCAACGTGACAGGGGGTGAGCCCATCGCCGTTATAGGGTTCACACACCTTGTGATGTGCGGGTTTCATCACGATGTTGTCCTTCACCGTATTAGCGATGCGTTGCGTACATAGGCTCTAAAAAAGAGTCCCATTGGTACACGTCCAGTAGCCGGACTCGAACCCGCGACCTCCCGGTTACAAGTTAAGGATCCGACCAACTGGACCGCAGGGGGGTTCAGTTACATAACGCACAGGGGATCTCTTTTATTTTATTTAATGTTAATATCATTTAGTGCCCTTGAGCTGTTCACCAGTCAGGCATGTATCCGGCCATCAAGAATTTGTTAAATTAGTATTAAGTCTTATTTATGTTAAGTATACTTAGCAGTAAGCCTTGGCGATTTGAAAAGATGCCAGTTTCTTCCCGGTTCTTCTGGCGAGTAAAAGAAATTAATTCGAACCGGGGACGATTACTTTTGTTTTAAAGTCATAAATGACGTTAATCAAGCTTTGTGTTATGCTACTGTATATCTGTATATTATAGCACTTATTAAGATGAAAAATAAACGTTTTGACTTTGACTTTGCAGATGCTCTCAAATTATTATTGTAATCTTACCACTTAATAATATTAGTGTCGTATAATGTACACACGGCATTAGGAAACGGTGGCTGCGGCTTCAGTGCATGTGTCGGCGGTTGCATTAAAGCACTACTTACTCCGTGCCTCGGCAACCGGGACCCTTTTGTGTAATTAATAGGCAAGTTTCTACGAGCGTATTCCGAAACCTACACTCGGGAGCAAATAGTTGCGGGCTGTGAAAAAAAGAATAATTTGTTTTCAAAAAAAAAAATACACTTCACGCCTTTTAATACCAAAGCTGGGTAGGCAGTAGTGGCGAAGCTAGGAGGTAAGCCGGTAGTGAAAAATAGGCACTTAACCAATGCTTATTTAGATTTCTCATTTGTCTTACTTGTTTGAGCTATAATAAGTCCCTACGCTACTTAATTTCCTTGAAAATATTTGTTAATGTGCCTGGCATATGCTTGTCAGAGAAAATGACCAGTGAAGAACCTAACTCAACGTGACAGGGCGTGAGCTCATCGTGTTTTCAATGTTTGGTTATTTTATGCGATTTTTGTGTGACAATGGTGAAGGAAACTCTTGAACTAATGGCGCTAGTAACGCTTGACCCAAAACAACACGATTGGTTGATCGATTGTCACTACAAGTTCATGTGTCAGATTGCCTCACTATCATTGGTCCATATGGGTCAAGCGTACAAAGCGCCATCTGCATTCAGCTTCGTGTTTTCTTCCCTATTACCTCTCTCTAGAGTAATATCTGTCACGATAGTGGTAGAATTAAGTATGGAGATGTTGGACTGTGATACATGAATTTACTAATACGTATTTTATAACCAACTATGTCATAGCAATACTTTTTTATATAACCTAGATGCGTTGGAAAAAAAAACCACTTAAAAAAACCTACGATTATTAATAGGCTCTTTATAATTTTAAAAAGATTTAAATCAATGTCACAAAATCATGTTTTAAGTATGTTATCTCTCTTCGTTTACGAGATATAATATGCGACCTGGTTTTTTTGTCCCGCAGTGTATTTACTGAACTACACTCGACAATTTGTAATATAATATTGTAAAATTGGCGTTTTTATCCGTATCTTAACAAAATAACGGCAAATATAGTGTTATTATGGCGTTTTTTTTACTGTAATTCGCTAAATTGATAATTAAAAATCCAATAAATTTAATTGTTCGCAAGCTCGTGACTGTAAATAGGTATAATTTTGTTTTATTGTTAGTAAAGTTTTGTAATACAATATTACCTATTCGTACATACAACAACAAGGGCAATAAAAACGAAAAAAAAAAACACTATTAATTTCACAACGTCGCAACACGAAAACCTCTATTCCAAAATGCGTGTCGAGAGTAGACCCCCCACAGCTTCATATTCGATGACATGAATGTAGATATTCCAATCGTTCAGCAATAAAAATATTATGAAAATGCCATCCCTCACAAAACTTTACGAGAAAATCGCGCTTTCCAGTCACTGCGCCGTCTAAGCTTTGAAAGCTCTAAATATTGCAATTTCAATCAAAAGCTGTGCCGGCGGGACGTTAAACCGAGCTGTTAGTTCCGCAGTGGCCACGCAAGCTTTTGAAGCTTCGGAACAGTTACCGTGAGCTTTTTTTTTATTTCAGTAATAAAGCCGTTTCGGTGCTTTATTGAAAATATTATGGTTTTCCGTGTGCTGTATATCACATTCACAGTATGCGCGATATGTCAACTATTTTATTAATAATATGTGTGTATGTAAAGATGCATGAATGTAGATGAAGCGAAAGGGGTATGTCAGGACCGTGACAAATGGAGGTCTGTAGTCTCTGCATACCCCTCTGGAAGACAGGCGTGAAGTGTATGTATGTATGTTTATTAATAATACTTGCCTATCGACTTTGAACTAGCAATAGGTCCTATCTGATTATAAAAGTTCATGCAACTTTCAAACCAAAAAGTACTAACTGACATAGCCGTGCTGTGCACACCATATAGACAAAAAGACACTGCCTACCTTCGCATTGTGGTTACCCGAACTAATAATACAGTTAACGCTAGATTTTTTTGTAGTCACGACATAGGCTAAGGAAGGCCCTGCGTTTTGTGGGTGAGTAGATAGGTAGGTACCTATATTTCGTAAAGACAAGTTACCTATACATCCCGAGCTGGTGCCAATTTATACAAGGACAGGAAAGTCACCACTTTGTGGGTACCATTCGCGCCACTAGATAAACATGCTTCTACCCTGTATCTGTAGCTGAAATGTAGGTGTCAATCCAAGGGGATTACTGCCTACCTTGTCGTAAAAGCCTATGCACACTGTGACATAGTCATACTAATCAAGTGCGTATCATACTGACGGTTTTGATAGGATGTATTGACAGTTCATAGTCGCTATATTTTTTATATAAATCCACTGCTGAACTGACGTCACCTCATAAACTCATAATAATTCTAATGATTTATCTAATGGTCAAGTCTAAGGTGTGTGAACCCTATAACGGCGATAGGTCCCCACCCCTTATCACGTATCTTTAAGTACTTGTTGAACCGTGGGCATATGTTTAACAAGTGCCTCTGTATTCCCCGCTTTGGAATATTTCGATCGGTGTGAAAGAATTTCATTACTAAATAGTGATTTTTATTTTTGTTTCAGGTATGTTAGAAAGAGTTCATCAGACGTCAATTCTGGGGTTTGTTTATTGTCATGTTCTTCTGGTTCATTCTTCTTCTGGTTTGAGGTCAATTCTTCTATGAATATTTCAAAGTACCTTTAAACCAGTGGCGTGCACACCACACCTCTATAGGCGAAAAGACACTGCCTACCTTAGTATTTTGGCTACCCGACCTAATAATAGAGTTATTGCTAGATTTTTTTCTTGTACTCACGACAAAGGCTAACGAAGGCCCTGTGTTTTGTGGGTGAGTAGATAAGTAGGTACCTATATTTCGTAAAGACAAGTTACCGATACATAGGTGTCAGTTCTTGGGGATTACTGCCTACCTTGTCGCCAAAGCCAATGCACGCCATTGCTTTAAACTTATATTAGTAGCTGATCCGGAAAACATTGTATTTTCAATATACATTTTTTTTACAAATAAAAAATATGACGTGACAACGTTTAATAATTCGATACTACGGGCTGCATGCACGGAAAAGATGACGTCATTGTCCCGTTCCGCAAGCGAGTGTACTACGACTACTGCAGTGTTTGACGTTGTGACGTCACACTACCGTCCGTTACAGACAAGTTTTTCAATTAAAATGTAAAGTGTGTCCTTTCTCAGGCTCTAAACTATATGTGTACCAAATTTAATTTAAATCGGTTCTGTCGTTTTGGCATGAAAACGGTACAGATATACAGAGTTACTTTGGCTTTTTTTAATATTAGTATGGATAATGGTTGAGTTTCTGGGTATGTCAATATTACACTTATAATAATATGACAACAGATCACAGCGGCGTGCAATTGGAGAGGCCTGTGTCCAGCAGTGGAATAATATGTGACAACTTACCCTGATATTTTTACTTTTCTATCATTAGACATTTTCTTGACAAGACTAAACAGTTTTTAAGTTACCCAATGTTTAAACATTTCGAGTAAGAAATTTTCCAGTCCACGTCACTGCCTACCCTACTTTGGGTTAAAGAAGTTAGTTTATGTATGTATGATCAAATTAAATGTACGTACAGTAATGGGGCATAACGTGAGAACGAAAATGTAGTGGAATAAAAAACACACGCTTGTAGCACAGATACCTCAATAATACCATAATATCATACTATGAATTACTTAAAAATTAGTAAATAAATAAAAAGAAAAAAAGCTAACCAAACGGACGTCTAAACTTAAACACAATTCTTATTCATAAGAGCTCTTGAACTTTGAGGTAAGTTTGAGAATACGGTTTATTATAAAACGTTTGGTCTCTTGAGACGATGAGATGAACTCGAGTCGCACTCGACTTTTCCAACATTCATTGAGTAGACGAAATCAAAATTCATTGTCATGTTTATAAATTGGACAAGTTTGATGCTCGAGGTAACCTTAAAGCGTGGCTAAGGGTGCGTTCACGCGAGTCTAATGGCGGTTTTAGGTTAGTTGACTATTCTATTGTAAGTCAAAGTAAGAATATTAATTTACGTAGGTTCTCTGTATTGATTTATGAAGAGATCTATTGATGCGATAGAGATTTGCCAGGATCGTGACAAGTGAAGGTCCATGACAACTCATTTCACTCTGGAAAACGGATGTGATGTATACGTATGTATGTATGGGTTGTCTGCTATGTTTTTGTATTGTGCATGATAAAAGAATACACAAAGAAAACAAGAGACTTGTAGTTGAAATGGACCAATAAGAAGGTTGATTATCATGCTCAGCCCATCCTATCTGCATACCCACTGGTATCCACTTCGGTCATCACTTACACCTTGTACTGCATGCATGGAGGCATAGGAGACACCGGAACACAGACTAATGGAGTGCCAGGATGTGGAAAGATACAGGGCAACCCAAGACGGTCCTTGCTGGAGATCGTCAAGGACACAAGGGGTTTGTTGCGGTTCCTCGAGGAGCTGGGGTGGTTGGCATAGTGCCACCGAAATCACTCACAATATGCGCATAGGACGTCGTGCGAAAAAGCCCCGTATCATCTACATCTCTACACCTTGTATTGGATGAATAATATCTGTATATTATTTTAACATCTAAACCAGCACGCCAACAGCAAATTTATACAGAACAATATGTCAGTAAAAAAATACCCTACCCCTGTCTACTAGCAAATGCACTTGCCAGAAACATTAGCTGGAACAACGTGAACGGACCCTAACGCGCGTATGATTGAAGTGTCAAGTACCCATAAGGCGTGAGTCACACGGAGTGATTCAGCCGTTCCGTACACGCAGGTAGTCGCCGAAGAATTTCATTATGATAGCCTCGTGTAGGCGTGGCTTTGTGTTCGATAGGTTTTTTTTTTACGACGAGTACAGTATTACGGTTTTTCGAGAAAATCGTAGGGAGTGTGACTCGAATTCCGTTGGTTTTTGTTTATTTGTTAAGCGTTTGTGGTTAGCGATTTGAGTATTGAAATTATAATGAGAGGCAAAACGCATGTTTTTTTTTAACTTTAGTTAATTCAAAACTTTCATCCCAAAGTTGTTGTTCGGTCTAATAAGGAAAACATGGTTACAATATTACTAATATTATAAATGGGAAAGTGAGTTTGTTTGTTTGTTCCGCTTTCACGCCGTAACTACTGAACCGATTGCTTTGAAAATTTGCAGACGTATAGTTAGAAGTCCGGTTTAAATAGTAGAGTAGTTTTTATCCCGGAAAAAATATTATTTATACCGCAATATAACCGAAGTCCATGCGGGCGAAGCCGCGGGCGGAAAG
Source organism: Conopomorpha cramerella (assembly GCA_012932125.1). Classification (NCBI taxonomy): domain Eukaryota; kingdom Metazoa; phylum Arthropoda; class Insecta; order Lepidoptera; family Gracillariidae; genus Conopomorpha; species Conopomorpha cramerella. Next base: position 7,355 of record SJJU01072506.1, read on the forward strand.
CTAGTAGGAAATATGGTTAATTTGTCATTTTATTCCCAATTCCTCCTGTCGTCTTTTCTCGTGTTGTTTTGTCAGTGTCAATGTCACTGTCATTGTCTTAGTCTGTCGTAGTCCTGTCACGTCACGACAGTTGCTTTGGCTACCTAAATCGAAAACTTAGAAACTGATGTTTTAAACATTTTTATATTAGACTAGTGAACCCGACAGACGTTGCTCTTTCTTAGCTATTAATATTAATATAAAATAAGAGCAGAGGATGTCGCTTTTTATTTTTTTTTAAATTTTCTCTATGTACAAACCTAATCTGGACTTCCACGAATAATTTAAGACCAAAATTAGCCAAAGTTGCTTTAAATTGAAAACCTAGAAACGGGTATTTTAAACTTTCTTATATTCAATGTAGCTTACTGGACAAACGTTTTCCACAGTGTTCCCTCTATAACTATTCTATAAGAATAACTCTATCTATTAAAGAAAACCGCATGAAAATCCGTTGCGTAGTTTTAAAGAACTAACTAGGCAGCGGGAGGCGACATTGTTTTACACTATCTATTGATGTTGGAATACGTAAATCTAGTTTTATTAATAACTAATATAGAACCTACCTAATGAGTTTCAACGGGACAGAATTGGTTTCCAATATTTTCGCTCAGTTCAAAAGCTATCTTATCTAAATTGAAAGTACGCACTATTATTGTTTATGCAAATAAGCCATTTACCGGGGCAATTTATTACGTCCATATATACCATTAAGAGTGGGTAAATCATTTATAAAAAATATATATATTTGTTCTATGCTTCCGAATGAGAAATTCGTTCACGCAATAAGATTTTATGTGCGAACGTATATATAAAATATGTTGATTAAAAAAAAAACAGTAAAATGGCGTCTGTTTATTGTTTTTCCTATGGCCAACTAACGGGGTATTTTACGTTTAACTAGTTTTGGTTACTTACCACAGGTAAAGTCGTAACTTTAATACATTTTTGACATATTGCAACATTGCTTGTTTCAAATATTTAAGAAAGTGACGTAATATACGTTACTGATGACGGGACAGATTTTGTAAAACTTTCTTTTAAAGTGTTTGACCCTTTAATTGGTACACGTACTTATTGTACGTCACGCTCCTTTCCCAGAGGGGTAGGCGGAGATCGCGTACCTCCACTTGTCATTCTAATTATATTAAAATAGAAGCTGATCGACATTTCCAATGGGGAAATTTCTTTGACGTTTTTCTGACAGATCGTCATCGACCTTCCTATCTTCTAGTACTCTACAAAGTTTGACAGTAATGACAGTTCTACGCCCGAAAATCCGTAAGAAAATTCCCCATTTCAAGCGTCAATGGATGACAAGCATCAAAATTGAGGTCTCCAAGTATTTGAGAAAAATATTTTTTAAACAGTTTCGAATGCGTCATCACCAAAATGAATGATCTTTTTCACAGAAATAACTATAGCACTAATAACAACAACTTACAATTAAATCTGTGACATGAGTGATATTTTCGTACAAAAGTGAAGAAATTATGATCAAAATCTGTGACATTAATAATCATTTCGGTCCAAAAGTAAAGAAAATACGATCAAAATCTGTGACATTAGTAATCATATTCGTACAAAAGTGAAGAAAATATGATCAAAATCTCATAAACCAAAATATGGCGGTGCCGCGCGAAAACCGCCTGACGTAATAATACGGCGATGTTTTTTTTTTAAACGTATCATGTCCGGGTGGGCAGAGATGGATATTAATGGCCATAGAGCGCTAACAATAACTCACCTAATGGGATAAGCCTGTTTACCTAAAACAATGGAGACAGCATAATATTTTTTGAAGCCCTAAAATTGTTTACGATCCGCTCTCAGTACCGGTTTAGCTAAATTGAAATGATTGTGCTATAAGTTTAAAATATCCCCACCTCTTTATACAGCAGAACAGAATGTCTGACTCATCAGAGTGCTGTTTTTTTTTTTCGCATGCGTCGTTTTATGGCGTGGACGAGGAAAGGATTTTTCGAAATTAATAGGTGAAAAAGGGGCTGAAAGTTTTTATGGGAAAAGTTATGGGTAGAGAGTGAACCACGGGGAGTCCTCTAGTATAACCACTATTAGTAGTTTACAAACAATAGTCATCAAGTATCGAGGCCCTATTCTCGTGTGCGGATATTTTTTCGGACATTCTTACTTCTCCGTTGTGAATTAAGGAGATTTCTAAAAAATAAATGTGTTAAAAATACACACATCAAAAGTGTCTAGGGATCAAGAACATTTTAGAAGATTAACGATTCTTACCACTCCTGGAAAAGTTGGACGTTACATATGCAACCGTATTCTATTTGCCGTCACCACACGGCTTCAAGGGCCCTAATACAATCTATATATAGAGGTATAAAACAAAGACAGGTTTGTTACAACACTTATAACTCAAGAACTATTCAACCGAATAGGCAGAAAATCGGTGGGGACGTAGCTTGGAACCAGGAGAATAACATAGGACGCTTTTTATCCTGTTCCTGCGGGACTTAGTGCAGCATAGAGGGTGCTATAGTTTGTATGACATAATGAAACTACGCGAATGAACTCGCGGGGCGTCCACCATAACACGTATTGCGGTATCCAGCTATAACAAAACGTTCATGTTAATATTACGAACGTATGTACTAGATAACAGTATTGAACATAAACAAGGGACGAGAATTAGCCAACGGGGCTTGACTACATACCATCGGAACCTGTCACAACTGTCAACATTCATTCAGATCAGATGACACCTTACGAAACCATCTCACGAATCGTTAATCAGCGGTGTTTGTGCCCCTACCTATGTCCTTGTATACGGACAATGTACGCTTGCCAGAATAAGCTGAGCTGGGTATCCTACGATGGCACATTGACGGCGAGGTCTATACAGCGAAATATTTGACGATATCATCTTGTCCGTCCATACGACCATTAGTCAAGCGGTAGACGAAAATTTGCCTTTCTAATATTCGATGTGTTTAAATGTAAACGTTCCATTGTCATCGAGTTGTGATGTGGTTTCTCTTTTTTTTCTTTTCTTTGAGTGTTTACCTACCTATAATGCAAATTGTTTCCTACTGAATATTATGTTTGTGTGTACTTTTGTGATTTCGTTCTAAGGAGAAACGGTTAAGAAAGTACTTTAAAGTATTTTTGTCTGAGGTTGAGATGAAAAACCTATGTTTGAGCAACCAATTTAGTTCAAAGACCGTTTTAGATAGCTTCAGTTTCGCAGTTTCAGGTCTTCCTACCGTTCAAGCAATAATTAATTTCCTCTACTTTGTTGTCAAATGACAAATAGTAGGGATGTTATTTAACATCCCTACTACACTTTTACCAACTTAGTAGATGATTTAATACACACATCAAAAATGTCTAGGGATCAAGTACATTTTAGAAGTTTGCAATCATGAATATATTTTACACAAACTGAATTCATTCATAATTTATTCAAAATGTTGTGATAAGTCATTGATACAGGCATGGGGAATTAGGTAGGAGACCAATCCAGAAGATTATATTTTATTTAAATATTTTTGAGCTAAAAATGTTCTTGATCCCTAGACATGTTTGATGTGTGTATTAGGCCTACACGAGAAGCTAAGCTGTCTCTTTTTTATCACAATGAACAAGCGTTTGACAACCATCCTGTCTGATGTTAAGCAGCGATGTGGTTTACGGTAGATCACACTTGTTCATTAGGTACCTATTCACTATTACTATTCACCCGCGACTAGAAGAACTTCAGACTGTAGGTACTGCGCAGGAAACACAGACTCCGGCAAGTCATTGCACTTTCCTCTAAACACAGCTTTTCTTATCAAATTCAAACCACGTTTGTTTTTTATCATACCAATATACATTATTTTAGCAGCGCACGCAACGGATGCCCTTAAGGGTGAATAATTTTCCCCGTTTTATTCACATTTTCCATTATTTCTTCGCACCTAATAGTTGCAGCGTGATGTTATAGAGCCTAAAGCCTTCCTCGATAAATGGTCTATTCAACACGAAAATCATTTTTCAATTCAAACCAGTAGTTCCTGAAATTAGCGCGTTCAAACAAGCAAACAAACTCTTCAGCTCTATAATACTAGTAGGTATAGTATAGATTTGATATGATTCCTTTTTCCTAAATGTATTGGCAGATATTATCATAACACATCCCTGAATTACTTCTTACTCTCTTGCACGAATGACGAGAGCAACCCGAGAACAAGAATACAAAAGTCCCTCCCGCTGCATTACATTGGGCAGACCACGATTGTAACTTCTAAAACACAATACCTTTGTATCAGAACGTTTGCAAACTCCACGATACAGAGAGTGTCCAACCGAACATGGTCTTTCATACCAACGGCATTGGTAGCAAAACCGTCTGCCCATACACAGTCACTCGCCGGCTGGCCAAACAGTATAAAAGGGCAATAGAATCGTCCGAGAGATGTCAGATATGGCACGCCAAGTTTGCTTTAAGTTTTCCCTGGAATTTTGGACACGTGAAGCGATTCGTTCTTCAACAAAGCGTGATCTTTTGCTCCACACGTTTCTCTACGTAGACCGGCGCGTACATATTTGTGCACTTGAACCTATGTACTTGTTCTGTCATTGCACGGTCAATCTGGGCGAGATAACACGTCTGGACTACCATTTCCTTTGAGTTGTATCCGCCGTTAGACGGCAGCCTTAAATGTATAGATGTTAACGCGACGGTATTGTATAATGCGCCGTATTGCAGTGGGGTTCGGTCGGTTGTAGTGTAGCAGGATCTCTAAGGCAAGTGAAATTTGAAATCTACGTCATTCTAAGACCGTACCAGGGTACGTTAGCTTGGATTGAACTCATACGGACTCCTCTCCTGGTCTTTATATAGAACAGTTTCTATTAGCTTTTGTCTTCCACGATCCGCTCCTGTAAGAAAGGGACGCTATTGTTCAATATTCGTTTGTTGTTGGAAACTAGTTTCGAAAGTGTTGAGATTCGCTGCCGTTGTCTATCTGCGAATGCTTTTCTGAAGTGAGATTGCGAAAAACTTTATAAATAACTTTACTTCCATTCGCAAATGCGTAATAAGTTATTTTCTAATTGCTTTTAATTACAATAGGAATAAATCACATAGCTTCTTCGAATGAAATTCAATTTAATTTACTTTCTAGGAATGTCTATTTGCGGAATTTATGAGATGTTGGATTTATGAGCGCGAATGGCATGCTCGTACCAACAATAAAAAAATACAACTTTCAATCCCGGAGCGGGGTAGACAGAGACGCTTTAATGCGGCACATTATTGCCCGCGGCTCTGTTGGCATATCGCCTTTATAAGGTGAACAGATTTAAGTACATGCGAGTTTCATCACGATGATTTCTTCCGCACCATACGCGTTTTTATATGTATCCTTACTAATATTATAAATCGGAAAGTGAGTTTGTTTGTTTCTTTCTTTGTTCCGTTTTCACGCCGTAACTACTGAACCGATTGCTTTGAAATTTTGCAGACGTATTAAACAATAGGGTACTTTTTATAAAAAATTATATTCCGAGGGAAAACAAAAATATTCCTTTATGCCGCAATATAACCGAAGTCCACGCGGGCGAAGCCGCGGGCGGAAAGCTAGTAGGTTATAACTAGCTGACCCGGTAAACGTTGTTTTGCATTTTTCAAAATCTTTTCGTAGTTTGTCCTAAAGTACCTACATGTTGAATTTCAAGCCTCTAACATCTTCAGTTTAGACTATTCATAAATTTTGCCCAACTACCCGCTTTTTTTTATATCACTATGAACAAGCGTTTGATCACCATCCTGCCTGATGTTAAGCAGCGATGTGGTCTACGATGGAGCACATTTGTTCAGAAGGTACCTATTCACCCGCGACTTGAAGACCTTCAGACTGTACTGCGCAGGAAACACAGACTCCGGCAAGTCGTTACACATCCTGGCGGTTCGCACTATGAAAGTGGACGCAAACCGTTTGGTTCGCGTAAATGGCAAATCCACCTGGTATGGATGACGTCTTGCGGTTCTCCCGGTTGTCCGCTCCAATCTATCCAACCATTATATTATATACCTATATATGTACTTATGTACCTCTACAATCGTGTTCATATAGAATTACTTCGATACTAATAAACATTACGCACAAATCTTACATACCTTATTATGAGTATCATTTTCAATAAGTAAGAGTAATTGTTTCTTCTTTCATTCAATTTATTACATTTTATGGCATTGATTATATTTAGTCTGATCGTATTATTGTTCGGAGAAATAATATTTATTTATTATGTTTGATCCGTATTCTTGTGTCTAGACTTTATTGTATCTGCTTATTATACTTTATTTTCTTTTAGAATAATATGTCAGGCATAAAGTCTAAGTCTTTTTTTTAAGGTTCCGTACCTGAAAAGGAAAAAACAGAACCCTTATAGGATCACTTTGCTGTCCGTCTGTCTGTCTGTCTGTCCGTCAATACCCTTTATTTAAATGGCAATCTATTAGCTTGTGCCAATAATTTTTGACAGTTTCGAGTGTAGACGAGTAAAATGGTAAAAATCGTCGTCAATCGTCAAAGTCTTGTCAAAGTCTCATTGAAACGTGAGGGTGGACCATCACATTTCAATGCTGCGTGGAACATTACACGGGAATAACAAATTGATCAAATAGGAGTCCTAACCTTTACTTCTCACTCAAATTCCATCATTTTTCGTCACCAGCACATTATTACACTAAATCCCACATTAACACAATAATTGTCGCAAAAAAAATCTATACAATATATATTTAAAACAAAGACGGGTTTGTTACAACACTTATAACTCAAGAACAATTAAACCGATTAGGCAGAAAATTGGTGGGGACGTAGCGTAGAACTAGGAGAATAACATAGGATGTTTTTATCCCGTTCCTATGGAACTTAGTGCAATATAGAGGGTGCTATAGTTTGTATGACATACTGAAACTACGAAATAAAGAAGCCATTTGCATCTCATCGCTTCCCGTCACAAAGACCAGGCATTAAGTCACCAGAGAAGAATAACATTGCAAGTTGTCAAATTCTAAGAAAATAAAATAATATTTTTATCCCACAGCGGGTTTGTCAGAGGTTTGCTAAGCGTAATGGCCCAACGGATGATGAGCCCATCGCCGTTATAGGGTTCACACACCTTGAGGTGTGCGGGTTTCATCACGATGTTTTTTTTCACCGTATGAGCGTTACATTGCGTTCGTTGTCTCTGAAAAATAATCATTGGTTGGTACATGTCCAGTAGCCGGACTCGAACGCGCGATCACAAGTCAAGTTTCTGACGAACCGGATGCTCAGATTTGAACACAGACGTTCATCAATTCTAAAAATAGTCATTTATATTATTGTCCAATCATTATCTTAACATAACTTTCCTTTTCCCAGAGTTAATAGATATTGTGACAAAAATAACCATATCATGAACATGGACTTCTTTTATGTCACTCATGTTCTGTAAATAAAACAGAAACATTTATTGTGAGACGAAACAGTTTTTGCATTATTACCCCGAAGTCGCACCGTACAGAAGTCATAACAAATCAAAACATATAAACTAAAATGAGCAACTGCGTCCACGCCAACTCTCATCCGCGCAGTCCATTTAGTTTCCCTGGCAAACTGAATAAACTTAATTCATATTAAGCACGAAAGCCCGAGCAAAAGGCCGGAGCGTATTCAAAGTAAATGCATTGGGGGGGAGAGATTGCAAACTATCTCAGGTGTGCATTTAGAGGTACCGCGCGTGGACAATCCGTGCCGCGGTGTCACTGGAAGTTTGACTCTCGAAATGGCCGAAACTTGAGTTGTGACGTTTTGCGGTGAGGCCGCCACCGCCCGCCGCCGCCGCCGCCGCCGCTCTCTCCGAACATAGCCGCGTGAACTTTACGCGGTTGTCAAAGTGTTTTAACTTCAGACCATATTACTACCGATCTACCTACCTTCTCTCTCTCTCTTCAGCCGAGATGTATGGAGATAAATTTAGTCTTTCACTATCAAATTGGCAGTTTATTTCCAACCAGATTAGTGATGACCAACATCGACCAGATTGGTGATGTCCTGGCGGAAGGTGGCGTGTAAAATACTCGAAACCGGAGGTCATGTATGAACAGATGTATGAATGTAGATGAAGCGAAAGGTGTATGTCAGGACCGTGACAAATGAAGTCTCTGCCTACTCTTCTGGGAGACAGGCGTGAAGTGTATGTATTTCCAACCACACAGAACAACACAACCAGTAAAGGACAGAAAACATTATCCCGTACTCTTTCACTCGTCAGCGTTTTTATATTTTTGTCTAGCTTCATTCTAAATGTGAGTTTTTGATTGCATGTCTAGTCGTGTCTGGTCTGTGGTTTTAACCAGTGTCGGCCATTTTGATTCACGCAGACAAATTTTTGGGGCGAACTTCGTCGCCGGAGTTTCTTTAAAGTTGGTAAAATGGGTTTGCACTTTTTTTTCGTGAATGGCATAGTTCGTTTGGTCTACCTGGAAAGACTATTTGTGTGTCTGTTAACGCAATAGAGGTTGTGACAATTCTGATTATATTGTATTTTTTGTCGTATAAAGTGTAACCGTCATCATCAGCCACATAACGTCCACTGCTGGACGAGGGCCTCTCCCAATGAATTACGTAATTTTCCGTGAAATGCCAATAATCGCTACGCTCGGCAGGCGGGTTGGCGATCGCAGTGGTATTGTGGTTTAACTCGCAGAGAGCGCTGCTGCCCGTTCTCTGGAGAGCTCCCTCGACCCCCATGGCGGGATAAGTTTGGCTGGGTTGGTGACACATGTATTCTATTCGCCGTCACCACACGGCTTTGTTTCTCTACACTATAATATTATACATGTGTAATATAAATTTAAACATTAACAAATGGAGATCTGTAGTATCTGCCTACCCCTCTGGGAGACAGGCGTGAAGTGTATGTATGTATGTAATCTAATAGCACTGTATCTAATATAAAAAAACCGTTGCGTAGTTTTA
>SJJU01072507.1:0-12693 GCA_012932125.1 Conopomorpha cramerella
CATTTAACTACCTACGTACATACCTACTAAGATAAAAAAAATAATTTACATTTTGTCAAACATCTAACATTCCACCCAAACTTTTTAAACAAACATTAAATACAACAATACATTGAATATAATTTTATCCCGCAAAATTCATTGTCACGATGATTCAGTCGAGCCGAACAAATCATTCACTAAAGCTCGGTGTTAATGACTCGAGCAAAATTAAAACCGTTGATTGCGCGTGAGAAGGCACAAGTGCGTGACCGACTCGCCGGCGCGGCCAGGCGCGGCCCGGCCCGGCCCGTGTCGCCCGCGCGGCCAGCTGCCCCACAGATAACGACCACTGATTGTCATCACCCCTATGACATCTCTATCCACAATACACCTTTGACGGTCAGAAAAAAAAACAAAGGGGTCGGACCCCACTTCAAAGTTACAAATCAATTGTTACAATTCCGCAAGTGCAGTATTTAAACATGTTTTTTTTTTCTTTATTTTAATCCTCGCTATCATTAATATGCATTATGATCTGCGGTTCTTCAGTTCCGCCAATATAAATTGAGCTCGAGTTAGCACATATTTGTAGTTAAAAATAGTTCAAATTTTACAATCGGATCTTTAATAACTCCTATGAATACGACACAGTATAAATTAATCATGACGTCGCATATCATTGAAAAATATTGGAGTACATTATTGAACACGCACAATCTGTGTGTGAGCGCGTTGAATGTAACGGCGCGATACATTGATACGGACAGCGATTCAACGGCGAAAAATCATTAAGGCTCGTGTTCTCTATGTATCGTCGTATTTTTGACAGGCCGGAGCGTGTCAGGCGCGCCCGGGGATCACGGCCTAGCGTACGTTACGAAACATGCAAGATAAATGACATCTGTAATGTGAGTGAAATATCGAGTCATCGGGTTGCGCGACGTCGATCGATTACGCGTGTATCGACGCTATCCGCCGCGTGATAATTGAAACACGCCGTGGACGAGCCCGTGGACGTGGACGTGGCCGTGGGCGGGGCGGCGCGGCTCACTCCGACACTACATAATTGTTACATTAATTTGGTGAACAAAAGATGAGTGACAAAACACTCGTTGAGCCGGACAAATTAGAGCTGCCAAGAATTTACGAGATCTTTATTAACGTGGGCGACACTGAAGCCAGCCTTTTGTTTGTTGTTTTGAATCACTTTACGTTGTCTTTTTAATTATTTATTTGCGTCAATTACTTTCGGTGTGGCGTTCATTATCCGTTAACTGTGTTATTCATACTCATTCCGCTTTCATAAGAAGAGCGAAAATAAAACTACAATAAAAAATACATTCAGGTGACTTAATTCCAAAGCGAGCAAGAATGTTATAATATTTCCAATCTCTTGACCAACTTGTAGACCAAAACACAGATGTGTTGAGTAACTGTTATTAATGCAAGACAATGAATGTGATGTGGTCGCCACGTGTGGTGTATCAGGTGAGAGTAGGGAGTGGGCAAACAAATGCCCACCGCCCGTAATGTCTATATGGGTAACACGACACTACGAAGGCGCGGGGGCGACACACAACACAAAAGTTATAGAGTGCATTTTTAAACTTGGAGTCCGACGGCATTGGACAAAAAGTGGATCTCTACAGATTTAAAAAGAAATGTATCTATTCAGCTTCACAGGATTACAAATATATTTTTTATAGATTTAAGTAAGTACGCTATGGAATCGAACTTACGGCGAAGAAAATCCAAATAAAAATTAAAGGCAAAATATTTACGAAGTTTATTATTATTTTTGTTATTAAAGTGTCATCATGAGCCCATACTTGTGCTGGACATAGGCCTCTCCCATTGCTCCAATCGGTTTCTCGCATCCAACATCTGCCAGCCATCTTGCGCATATCATCAGTCCACACAGAAGTTTGCCGAGGCGCGGTCTCCACTCGAGAACTCGTTTGCCCCAGCAGTCATCGGTTCTACGACTAATACGGCCGGCCCTCTGCCACTTCAGCTTGCTAAACTGATGAGCTATGTCGATGACTTTTATTAAAGTGATTCTACTGGTAATTAAAATTAAGCTTCCGTTAGTCACCATGGCAACACTTCTCAAAATACACACATCAAAAGTGTCTAGGGATCAAAAACATTTTGAGCTCTAAAAAAATCCAATTTATTTAAATGAAATCTAATCTTCTGGATTGGTCTCCTACCTAATTCCCTATGCCTGTATCAATGATTTATCACCACATTTTGAATAAATGATGAATCAATTCAGTTTTTGTAAAATATATTCTTGATTGCAATCTTCTAAAATGTACTTGGTCCCTAGACTCTTTTGATGTGGGTAAAATGTGCGAAACACTTTATTATTCGTTTATCTTGTTCGATTGACAGATAGTAAATGTAATCATGAATCCAGTCAAACAACAACAGTGTGTCAGCTTTGTCACACTGTTGTGCGCTAGATTAATCAACGGACAAATAATGTGTGAAGCAATCACACCTGAACAGATATTTAAGGAGTTTTTTTTTGTACGTATCTACCTAGAATATAGTGGACTGAATCGAGAGTCACTGAATTGAAGTAAGAAGCGCTTTCGCCTTTTTTAACCGACTTCAAATAAAAAGGAGGAATAAAAAGTTCTCAATTCGTCTGTATGTATAATATTTCTTTTTATGTATGTTCACCGATATTTTCGTCAATTATAGACGGATTCAATTTTTTTTTTCGTTGTTGATTTAAATGTTCATAATCAGGTTAACCACCAAAGATAAACGTATTGTTGGGAATTTCCGATATTTAAGGAAAGAAAAATTATTATTTTTATTTTTCACTTGTTTTAGTGATGAACATTTTATGTAAAATTTTTGTTTTTTTTTATTCTAATTTCGTTGTTTTTAATTTTTATTGTGTGTTCACCTATTTTGTAACGATTATGTAGTCCAGCAGTGGACAAATATGGGCTGATCATGATGATAATGAATGATATAAGGATAAAATATAAGTACAGACAGCGGAAGGCGACTTTGTTTTATACTATGGTGTACCTATGTTGTTCTAAAATGATTCAACGCTTTTGTGCTGAATTTTGAAGTTAAGTAGCTGGTTTAGTCTTGCTCTATTCGCGTTGTTCTATAGCTACTGAACTGCTAGTGAAGCTTTTGAAAATGTATATAAATGCATGAACAAACTGGTCTATGTTAATCTAAGTCATCTAATTCAAGTTAATGTTCTTATTTTTAAAAGAATACAGTTATTACGTGTTAGTCTCAAACGCTGGGAATGTAGGTATTTGAAAGTATATATGAGGCAACTACTATGCTAGCTACGGTACTTGTCGGCAATTATAAACTGAGCTAGGAGATGAAATCAATCCCGAGAAACGAGGTGTCAAGTGACATTATAGTAAGGCAATGTGTACATGTGACATTGGCCTACAAGATGCTACGAGATGCCATGACAGGCGTGAAGTTAATGAGTGCATCAATCCACAAGAGAAACGACGTGTTGTACCAGCTTACGCTAGAACAAGCACACATCAATATACATAACGACTTTTGAAAATAAATATAAAGTCAGAAATTAACCGTTTTATTTTGCTGTGAAGTTATAACTGATAATATTGTTACATGTTTTCTGATCTTTTTAAACTCTAGATTGGAAGAAAATGAGACCATATTCAGAAACAAAAATCTATTAATTTTAATACTTGAGGCGCAATTGTCTCTTTTTAATACTGGCCATTAGAGTGAGACAAAGTATAACACCTGCCTGAGTAATGTTTGGTTTCGGAGTACGGGTATTAGAGTCCTTCTTAATCCACGAATGTTGTTATATACGCAGGTAACTTAGTAAAATCTAGTAACAGAATACCTAATCTCTGTGGATGTGATTTTTTTTAAATATACGCAGTTGTGTTAGTTTTCTTCCAGATAATATTATATTCTGCAGTGTAGATTACTACCGTTATTAAATATTTAGTTTTAGTTGAGGAGGTGAATATCAAAACCACAACATATCCTCTTTTTACAATTTGTTAAAAATCAATAAAAAGCTCCTGAGTCCTAGAACATTTCATCAAATTATGTAGGATATATTATATGCGATTTTGAAAAAAAAAAAACGTTTTTGATAAAACTTTAATGAGGGATTTACGCAGTTTTGTTAAACTTTTCTTATCCAGGATGGTGTGAAACAACATGTTAAACAAAATTCGAGAAAAAAAATCTGAATTAAGAAAAATTGATATGTTGCGTTTTGATATTCACCTCATCAGTTACATTCGTGGTTACTACCATGCCGACCCCAGCGTCAACCCCACAAAATATGGGATAAGGGCAGGAAAAACATGAGTTGCAGTCTTGGTATAAAGATTGAGGATCACTCGGAGACCCCACTGGTAGTCGCACCTACATTCTGGTCACATCAGATTAAAACGACAGTGGAACATGTCGTCGATTGGAATGACATTGCCCTCGAAGAATGTAGAGTTGGCAGCGTGGCTCCGTCCGCTGGTGGCGCGTTTCTCCGCAATTGCTGGCCAATTAACAATTACCCGCGGTGATAGGGACGTCTTCAGCAATTACGCGAGCGAGTATCGAATGCGGCCTCTTAGTCGGCTATTCTCGTGTGCTCTCTAAACTCTACAATTGACTAGATATGTTCAGAGATTCGTGCATTATTACACTGAGCCGACTTGCAAACTTGAATAGTTCATTATTGTTTGTGTTCAAGAATTACTCAGTCAACCGAGATTATAGATGACTTGTTTTAATTTATTGCTCCAATCGTCAGTTTATATTCGATTTAATACACAATTAATGATTGAGCTGTTTTACAACTGTCTAAGGTTAGATGTAGTTGATATCCAAGAAGTCTCCGGTCCACGTTTGTGGTCCAGTGGTCGGATACCTGACTTGTAACCGGGAGGTCCGGGCTAGAGTCCGGCTACTGGACGTGTACCAAAGGGACTCTTTTTCAGAGCCTCTATGTACGCAACGCAACGCTCGTATTTACCGATATTAGGGTGATCGTTTAGTCTGTCAATGGTTACTGTGACTTGTTCTAATACCTATCATTACATAGCATAAAATGAAGTCACCACTCTGTCCCTGTGTATTCTTAGATCTTTTAAACTATGCAACGGATTTTGATGCGGTTTTCATTAGTTGTTAGAGATTCTTGAGGAAGGCACCATACAATAATAGCTGCGGAACACTGCTAATAATGTATATTGGCAAAACAACGCTTGCCGGATCGGTTAGTAATACATATATAATTATTTAGTTATCTCGCACCACTTTGTTCCTACTTAAAACACGGAATGATTGATCGATGGTCGGACAACTCTAATTTCAAATAGGTACTTAGTTTGAATAAATATTACATTCTTAGTACGTCGTTGTGTAGTACAGAGAAGTCCCCGTCAGAGCACGTCGCCGGTGTAGCTCGACAGTGGCTCGACTGTAGCCCGACTGTGGCTAGTCACTTAGCACTGGTAAATTGGTGTTTTTGCTCGGGACTTGAATACATCATTTAGACATCGCTCCTGAATAAATTAGAAAGCTGCTTCCGCTACTTTGCGATAGACTCTTTGCGGACAAGAACATATAAACAGAACTATTAGCTTAGTATTTTCTTGTTGATTGTGAAAACTTGTGGTCACAAATAAACTAATTTAAATGGTAATTTAATTCTACAGCAATTATACTAGTGAGAGTTAAACTCAGTACGTTTGTGTCAAGCACGTGTTTATTATTAAGATTACTGTTAAACTACCTTAATCTACTTTGTTGGAGTTCTAGAAAAATACAACATAAAAATGCTCTTATATAATTAGTATTTTATGACTCTACATTTTGCTCGGCGTTTATGTTCATCCCTCCAGATAGGTATTATTATTTTGAAGTGTCAGACACTTCCAGGGCTTTTCGAAAAGATCTGTTAACACATAATTACATAGAGTTTGGATAAACTACTATCTATAATATATCGCTTCGGAAATCCTCCACTGTACCATGTTCTCAATTAGTGACTATTATCTCGATGACCAGCCAGAATATATGTAGCTTGTGCCCTTCAGAATAATACAACGTATTATATACAAGCTGGTGGTCAAACTCTTGTTTTTAATGATAAAAAAAACCTCTAGTAAAGGTAATGAAGTTTCTGAAAGTTACTTAGGAGAATTTGTTCAAAGAGTTTGATAAAACAGCCACCACGACGCACACAACAAATATCTAAACTCATCAGTTAGGTGCAAGGTTTGTAGAATACGAGCGAACTTGAAGTACTTGTAGGAGCAAGTTTGATGGTAACTAACATCTTTATGATGTATTTATTTAAGGGCAACCAACAAAATATACACTTTTACAATCATAAAAATGTATGTGAAACAAAAGATAGTAGCGAGTGCTACCTTAATTACAGGTCACCACTGCATGTCTATAGTAACAGCTTAAACCTGTAGGTATAAAGTCAACATTTCAAATCTCATAAAATTAGAAGAGAAATAAAAAAAATATAAACAAGTAATTAAAATTAATATTAAAATAAGTACTAAAATTGAAGATCTACAGTCTCTGCCTTCCCCTCTGGGAGACAGGCGTGAAGTGTTTGTATTTACAAAAGTAAGAATAAGAATAGTGACAATTACATACATACATACACTTCACGCCTGTCTCCCAGAGGGGTAGGCAGAGACTACAGATCTCCATTTGTCACGGTTCTGACATACCCCTTTCGCTTCATCTACATACATACATCTTTTCATACATGACCTTCGGTTTCGAGTACTTTTCACGCCACCTTCGGCCAGGACATCACCAATCTGGTGAACATGTGTCCTTCTGGGGCGACCTCTACTCACGCGGCACATTACATCACCCATATAAATCTCTTTCGTCAATCGACTTTCATCCATTCTCTCCATATGCCCAAGTGACAATTAGGCGAAGTAAAAACATAAAATGGTGTTAGTGTATGTTTTCATGATGCGCGAGTTAACTTTAACGCGGGGGAGGATGTCGAAAATGATTATTTTAATCATGTCTTTGTAACACAACAACATGCTAGGAAAAACTCTAATGCGTGTTTATTAACAAGTTTAAAACGTAAATAGTGGTACCCTAAATAGTGTGATTTCGATTCATCTATTCACAGTTAAACCGTAAAAACTTCCAGAAAAGACACCTGCGACATGCGGGCCTGGGTGGCCAGTTTTCATGACAGCAAAGTGTCAGCATTTGTCATAGTAATTAGTCGCAGTCATCGGGCGAGTCATGTCACGTAGACAGCGGCCTCCAACGCTGTGACAGCTTGTGGAAAAACAAGTATAACTTTAACTAACATTTTTTAATGCTAAAGTATAATTTGTTGAGCTTTCATGCGTAAACTACTTAGCCGGTCATCATGAAATTTTGTACGTATGACTTTAAGGTCACAATATAATAATTAAAATAAAAACAATGTTGCTCGAACATAATCATTGGTGTAGGAACGTCTGTAGCCTAGTTGGTTAGGTAGAAGCTTTGACTTCAGACGCTCTTAGAACGAATGAAAACGTTGTAATGAAATCCGCTTAGCTTATTTTGCGTACGATGGCCTCATTTATAATTATGTTTATTTCTTATTGTATTTTAATGTTGCCGTAAAACAGTATGAAATCAAATGTTGCAAAGCCACACATATTATAACTCTATATTGTTCACCGGGTGTATAGGCGCGAATATAATCAAAGACAAGCTCGAGCTTACCTTTGTTATTTTACTCAACGTTTCGACGCAGTTGCATGCGTCGTGGTCGCGAGTAGACTGAATGGAATGTAGACTAGATACTTATTATTGTTCTTAAATTCTATTTCCTAGTATAGGTACAAATAAAACATGTTTCTTATGCCCTAACAGGGTTCATGTTTGATACTTTTTACTATTATGTAACATCTTACTTTCAATAGATTTGTGCAATAAATTATATACATTTTTTTAAACACATCGAACAAACGTTATGATATGATATGAAAAAAGTTGTGTGGTTTTACGAAACCACGGAAAAAGTGAAACTCCCTAATCCGCGGCCGACCGTCACGCGACTTGCAACACACAGACGAAAAAGTTCGAGACGATGTCATAAAAGTTTCACTTTAAAAAGCCAGCACTTATCTAAATGAGCGACCTGTTAACTGTGACGTTGGTCCAGTTTTAGTAAGCGGTGGTAGCAATTACCTATGCTCGGGCGTACGGCGGCGGCCGCCGTCCGTCACATGGGCTGGACGGGCGTGACGTGACGGGCGTGACGTCACGCGCTTGTTAGCTCTCGTCATTTCAGAACGCATCACATAGTCACGTCCAATCGCTTCAATAGAATAGCTAAGGAGGCAATTGTCTCTCAGTTTTCATTTGAATTCGAATGAATGGGTCTCAAGGTCCAAAATGGCGTATCGGTTGGGATACTGGGACCTGGAATCAGATGGTTGCGGGTTCTATTTCGACTGTAAACGTTTACAACATTTTTTTAAAAATATTATTTAAGGAAACGCGGACTGACATGTTATAAAAAGTTTAAAATGGTTATTATAGCGCGAAAATTAACCAAAGATAAGCATTCAGCTTACCTTCGACACAGTTACATGTGTCGTGAACGCTGACTGGTAAAACAATATTTGGTTAATAGTTTATTTCTTTTTTAGGGCCTACGCATTGCATTCTTACGGTACATAGTAATTAACTCGGTCTTGTCTCTGGTGGCTACATAGGGAAGGGCGGGCGAAGCTTGTAAAAATAATATCATGATTGCAGAAATTAAGCTATGGACTTATTGCAAACACACTTTACAAATAAGTAAAGTCTTTTGTTCAGTAACAAGTACAAGTACCTGAATTGAGAACACATTTGATGTGCCGTAGGTCAGGAAAGCGGTCTGTCAGTGTTCTCTACGTGTACTACATCCTTAAGCTATAGTTGTTATATAATAACTAATATTGTTCACCGGGTATACATATGACATTCATGTTAGTTTCAACCTTAGGGACGTAGACGCGACTCTGGGACGACACGACAGTACCAACAATACTTTTCACAGCAAAGAAAATAGCGGATTAACCGTCCCTAAAGCCGGCACGTTGTCTGCGCTCCGCAATGTGTTTCCCGAACGTCAGTTTTATTGAAATGGCTACGAAAGTGGCACTCGTTAGGGCGCCCTCTGACTCTGGTCCGCTCGTTGTATCTCCCGCGCCGTTGTAAGTGAAACCGTTCCGGGGGAGCAGAGGTCTGCGCATGTTCCAGTTGCGCCGGCGCATATTTAAACTGCACTTTGCTCGGAACAACGCGGATGTGGTGTGAACGCCGCGTTTATATGGTAATTGATTTATTATACGGTATTTTGTATGAAACTAGATAAGCTGTGATGCTGCGTACAGTTGTGCCAGTTTGTAAGTCGCATGGGCGCCGCCCGGACGCGGAGCTTAATGCAAACTGATGCCGACATGAAAGGAGGGGAAAAGCTTGAAATGTAATCATTGGTGGCCTACAATAACTTAAAGAAAAGAGAACCCACTTCAACCAGTAAACTTTTACATAATTATATTGTGGTTTTCTCATGGACGCCATTGTCGGAACTGAACCAAATTTATATGGCACCAAACGCGAAGCATCAGCTTTCAAATAAAAGAAAAACATCCAAAACGGTTCACCCAGGCGAAAGTTCTGAGGTAACAGACATAAAAAAATACAGACGAACTGAGAACCGCCTTATTTTTTGAAGTCGGTTAAAAAATCACCGAGACGCCGGCGCAGATAGCTCGGTGTAGGTCGGTCTACTTCTGTCCTGCGACGCTTAATTGATATTGATACTCCGATAAATAAATACGGTTACTGTATTTGTAGTCTTTACTTATCTTCAGAAAAAAGGCCTAACCATTAAACTATCTTTTTTCTGCACCCTCTTCTACTCTATGTGCAGTTCAGTGGCGTGCACACCATATAGGCAAAAAGACACTGCCTACCTTAGTATTTTGGCTACCCGACCCAATAATAGAGTTATTGCTAGATCTTTTTTTGTTGTACTCACGACATAGGCTGACGAAGGTCCTGTGTTTTGTGGGTGAGTATCTACGGTGGGTACCTACATATCTATGTAGGTACCTATATTTCGTACAGACAATTTACCTATACATAGGTGTCAATCCTTGGGGATTACTTTTACTGCCTACTTTGTCGTAAAAGCCAGTGCACGCAACTGGTGTAGTTCTTATATCATCTATGTATTTCATTGTGTTCAGATGCAGTTCAGTCGTGTCGCTTTCTTTTAGTATAAAAGCCCATGTTATCGCAGTTGTTCGTCGTGTGCGGCTTCGAACCCAGGACCATCTATTACGGAGATAACACTTATTGAAATGTAAACAGTAGTCGGGAGCTGTGGCCATTGTCCCGGGAGATGAGTTTTTTTTTTACTTTATTGTAAAGTGGGCGGTCTGTTGTTCTACGACCTGTCAACGAGAACTAAAGATGGAAATTAATGTCATGACAAGTCAAAACCAGTTTACATGCACCCTACCTACCAGTGGCGTGCACACCATATAGGCAAAAAGACACTGCCTACCTTAGTATTTTGGGTACCTGACCTACTAATAGAGTTATTGCTAGATCATTTTTTGTTGTACTCATGACATAGGCTAACGAAGGGGCCTGTGTTTTGTGGGTGAGTAGATAGGGAGGTAGAAAGACAAGTTACCTATACATATGTGTCAATCCTTGGGATTACTGCCTATCTTGTCGTAGAAGTCAGTGCACGCCACTGCTAGCTACACTTCTCAATCAATTTAGGAACTTCTAAATATTTAATACTCATTCCAGGGTAGAAAGCATATTAAATTATTCTACTGAAACAATACACATTCCATTGTTCATTTCAAAATGACGCCATTTGCATTTTGGTTTTTTTTTTCTTTTTTGTAATCCGCCATTTTGGAAATGCACTTTGCAATGTGCAGCGCGTTCGGCCATGTTGGTTAGGTTCAGGTTACCAGCATTGTGTGCAGCAGAGCGCGGCAGCAGCGCCCGACTGCCGTCTCTACGGTTGGTCCACGGCTCCACGGTTGGCCGCTGGAACACAACGATTTCTCGGCCCATTGGTTCCGCCCCCGCCACAGCCAGGTATGTCACGTGGAAATGGTGAAATGGAGGACTGTAGGTATGTAGTATGATTTTTATTAGATGAGTTTTTGTGTTTGATAAATATACATATTATAACTAGTGGACGCCCCGCGATTTCATTCGCGTAATTTCAGTAGTAGTATTTTGTACAAACTATAACACCCTCTATATAGCGACGCGACCAACAGGATCGGGGTAAAAAGTATCCTATGCCCGTCTCCCGGTTCTAAGCTACCTCCCCACCAATTTTTTAACCAAATCGGTTCAGCCGTTCTTGAGTTGTAGTTAGTGTTAACTAACACGACTTTCTTTTAGATATTTTAAAATATTTAGTACGTTTGTTAAAGTCCTTTTTGTCCGACAGTGAATTGAAACCGATGTGAAGCAACATGAGGCATCGTCTGAAATGGGGTACATGCTCGTATAGAAAATGCTATTTTCTGAATGCTTCCGTGCATAAACCTTTTGAAGTATTTCACGCTCCAATGAATACGTTTTATGCTTTGTCAAGTGTTTTACTTAGCAGTAAGCCTTGGCGATTTGAAAAGATGCCAGTTTCTTCCCGGTTCTTCTGGCCAGTAAAAGAAATTAATTCGAACTAGGGAGATTACTTTCGTTTTTAAAGTCATAAATGACGTTCATGAAGCTTTGTGTTATGATACTGTATATCTGTATGTTACAGCACTTATAACGACGTAAATAAAGAAATTTAGACTTTGACTTTATGTCAAAGAACGCAGTTATCGGACTGTCTAAAATTACCATGAAATATTCAAATTATTTTTTTTCACTACCTATACTGCAAAAAACAAAACATTGAATACTATAATTGGTTTATTAAAAAAGTTAAAAGCTTCTCTGAGCTTGTTGCAGTCGTAAAAACATAAAAGCTTTTTATAAACCGAGAGGAGCAACACAACAATATACCTGAATTCTGTTTTGGAAGTAATTCAGTTCATTGTAGATCTCTTGTAACTTTATATTAACAAAACCGGGACTTTAGTTTTTTTTTAATCACTATGAACAAGCGTCTGACCACCATCCTGCCTGCTGCCTATTCACCCGCGACTTAAAGATCTTCAGACTGTACTCCGCAGGAAACACATGCTTTTCCACACATTTTGCGATTCATATTTATATTATAGATGAAATTAAGGCAGATGACTGGAGTTATAATTGTCAACTACCCCCCTCTCCATGGGGCCTATCCATGCGACTCTATCGCTGTTTAGGTGACCTCACCTTTCAGTATGCAAGATTTCAATGTGCTCCATCGTAGACCACATCGCTGTTTAACAACAGGCAGGATGGTGGTCAAACGCTTGTTCATAGCGATAAAAAAAAACAGAATGGGTGGACCGATTTCGCTAATTCTTTCTTTGTTGTGCTAATTATTATGTATTAGAATCCTCTTAATTTTACATCGTATTTAGTGAACTAAACACTCTCACCAATAACAGCGGTATATCTATTCCGAATATGTATCAGACTCAGTTTTATCTCTCAGTTGTATGATAATATAATAATATACACTTAACTCCTTTTAATCCCTAAGCG
>SJJU01072509.1:0-15319 GCA_012932125.1 Conopomorpha cramerella
CAACCAGCCCCCCTAGCACAGCGCCCCAAGAATTAAGTGACAAGACATATAACCCGCTGCGATTTGTTGAAACTAGCTGAGTCGCACGAAGCGTGACATAGCAGCCAATCAGAGCGCGTATTTCTGCCGTGATTTTTAAAAAGGCCGTCATCTGACAATATTCACTTTCGAGATAACGCAAAAGCAGTTTCCATTTTAGTAAATTAATTGTATTACTTGATAACGATTTGACTGCTTTTCATGAACATAATATTTCATTATAGAAGGAATAGGACAAATCCGATTAAATAGGAACACGCGCCTTTTTCTCCTGATCTCATACAGCTAAATAACCCAATATCGGTGATGTCAGAAAACTGCCTTTCTAGAAATCACGGCAGATTTGTTCTATGTCATATCTTTCTTGGCGCGCGTGCTAGGCCTGCTGGTCTAGTGAGACCTCATTGTAACAGGAGTCTCATTTTTCCCACAAACAGTCGCACCGGAGACAGTGAAAGTCCACACAGACCCTCCAGAGCTGAAGCCAGGCGTCGAAGCGACCCTGTTCTGCGACGCTGCTTCCAGTAACCCGCCTGCTGTGCTGAGCTGGTGGAGGGATGGTATACCTGTAAAAGGTTTGTGCTTTATTTTTTAAAGAATAAAAAAATAAATACATCACGCCTTTTTAGCCGGCAGAGGCACTAGCTTAATAAGCAAATGCCCACGGTTCACCGAGCGTTGTCCTTCACCGTACGTGCGTTGCGTTGAGTACGCAACGCTCATACGGCGAAGGACAACGTGGTGACAAAACCCGCATACCACAACGAATATAAACTCTATAACGTAAGCTATAGGGCAGAAATTCTTAAAGCTTACTGAGATACCTAAAAATCGAATTCCAAAAAAAAAAACAATGACTTCTGTCTCTGACAGGCCAATTAATAAAGAAAGACGAAATCAAACTTCAATCCAAGATCCTTTTAGCTAAAGGCGATTGAAACCGTGCGCCAACGCCTAGTTTTACAATAAACTTCAAGTGGAAACTGTAGTGTTTAAGAAACTATACTGAATACTAGGATCGGGGAAAGTTGGTGAGAAAAGGGTCCTTTTTCGAAATACAAAGAAATTTGGAGAGTTTTCTTCGTTCCCCTTCATTCGGTCGAAAGCCGGAAGTTATCCGATTTCTTATAAGAATTTCTTATGAAATATAGATATCGGAATAAGATGGATGTTTTCAGAAAATTGCTATTAATATTTTAGTAGATGGATGTCAGGGTCAGTGATTAAGGATGTCTTAAGGGGAAATGTTCTATGAAAAAGAACTTGCAAAATATGTAACTAAATTAGCGTGGATGATTCCATACCCAAGCCCATTTGCTTTAGCAAGTGCCTCTGCCAATCCGCTTTGGGATTAAAAGGCGTGAAGTGTATTTATTATCTTGCCCATCACTGTGACTCCTGTTCGAGTCCAGGATCTACAGCCGCATCCAGAATAGAGCTTCAATGACGACTGGGCTAGACCCTGGCAGGCTTAAGCTTCTGTCTTGGATCCTATACCTATATTATAAGGTATTACGGTAGGAAAATTAACCAAAGATAAACATTGAGCTTACCTTCGTTTCGATACAGTTACATGCGACTTGCTCGCTTGCTGAACCTATAGTTTATAAAAAACGTTGTAGAAATATCCTTTTGTAGATTTGATATTGAGAAAAAAGCTTTTGCACGGGTTTCGACGAAATTCGATTAGGCGATAGTAAAAAATCCCAAAATTCCTACGGGTACAAAATAAACAGTGGGTAACACCGCGGGGTAAGTTAGTATGTTTCTCAAGTTTCGATCTAAAATATCATTTCCGCTAATTCAGGATACTAAAATCCATTATCCGGAAGATTCCGTCATTGCCAAATATTACAAGATATTTGGGAGCAAATTAATTTCTATATTATCTGTCTTTGATAATATTTTGTTTGGACAAAGTATTTCGGTGATATTCTATCTAATATTTTGGATAATAGAAATTCTAACTTTAAGGAGATTTACCGTAGAACCGAAAATCGTTGGGGGGCGTCTCGGAAAATGGAGTGTAGGACGCCCTCAGGCAAGCTCAAATGTTTTAAAAATCAAGCACATTAGACATGTGGTTTTGAAGTTTATTATTATCAGAGCAGAATTCAAAATCGTTAAAACAAAAAATAATCTTACTCATACTCATATCATATTCCAGAGTTCAAAAGGTTAATATTGGTCAAACGTTTATTTATAATCAACCAATGGACACCCTGCGAATTCCTTCGTGCAATTTCACATTTAACTTCCATTAAGAAGTAGTGGACCATATCATGATGGAAACTGGATGCGAGAAGCCGAAAACAGTTCACAGTGGCGCGCAATTGGAGAGGCCTATGTCCAGCAGTGGACTTGGGGTTGACGATGATGATTATGAAGAAATACTGTCACCAAGTTCAAAATTAACGTTTCTGTCATGTCCCCCATTTTTACCCCGTTTAAGGCAGTTTTTTTAAACACAGTGAACAAGCGTTTGACCACCATCCTGCCTGATGATAAGCCGCGATGTGGTCCACGACGGAGCACACTTGTTCATTATGTACCAATTCACCCCAGTGACTTGAAGACCTCCAGACTGTACTATCTACTCCGGCAAGTCATTCCACATCCTGGCGGTTCGCACTATGAAAGTAGACGCAAAGCATTACGCTGGGTTGCCTCTATTCACACAAGGACAATATTGGCCTAGCTTTGAGTTGACCTTGTGTGGATGGTCCGTTAAAGCTTAGGCCTTAACTTAGTTTCTTTCATTACCAGGTCTTCCAATGGAAACGAAGAAGGGACTTCACGGTGGCAAAGTCTCCACAATACAGCTGAAATTAAACATCACTAAGGACCTGAATGGTAAGTACACGGAAATACGATGCAATTTGGTTAAATTAATTTATTATATTCATGTTGTACAGGATCATAAAATTACACTACGGAACAAACATTATAATGTATGTATGTAAGCGTTTTAAATTAATGTATTAAAGTTTAGTTTAAATTAATGTAGTATGTTTAATTTTTATCCCACATAAAGTAGTGTAAGTCTAAGACGCCGAAATCATGATTTTAATGTTTTTACCGTGACATGATACCGGTACGACCGTTAAGTTTAATATCAATGAGCATTTTATATTACTGTTTTTTTCTTTAATTTTTATCACACATGTAGTACTGAAAATACGTTTATACCGAAACGGTAATTTTAATGTTTTTACCGCGCCGTGATACGGTACGGACATTAATTTTTATGTTATTTAACGTCTTATTAATGAAATTAATATATTTAATTTAATTTAGGTGCAACATACACATGTGAGGCAACAAACGAAGCTTTGGACAGGAGCGTCAACGACGCGCAGGTGCTCAAAGTATTATGTAAGTACATTTCATTTCAAATATATGTATATTAGTCTGCCCTGGCCGAAGGTGGCGTGAAAAGTACTCGAAACCGGAGGTCATGTATGAAAAGATGTATGAATGTAGATGAAGCGAAAGGGGTATGTCAGTACCGTGACAAATGGAATGAATACAGTTTTTGTAAAGTATATTCTTGATTGCAATCTTCTAAAATGTACTTGATTCCTGGACACTTTTGATGTGTGTATGTATCCCGATGATGTCTAACTTAAACTTAATTACGACAGACGCGCCAATATTCGAAGACCACCAGCCGAAGATTGAGACCGGTGTTGAGAACGAGTCCTTGATAATTAACGTACGAGCCGACGGCAACCCTTCAGCCATCACATACACTTGGACTAAAGACGGACAACCTATTGGGACGTCGTACAATAATCCTAGTAAGTATATGATAGTTCTATCTCATAATTTTCCTGCCCTTATCCCACACTAGGTGGGGTCGGCCCAACTTGTTTCTTTTCGCCATTCATCTCTGTCGTTTGTCATCTCTGCAGTTACACCTTTCACGCACATATCATTTTTTCACACAGTCCATCCATACCTTCTTTGGTCTCCCTCAGATTAGCAAGTGTCACTTTATAACTCTGTGTGGGTAGTTGGAGAAAGTCATTTCTCTACCTACTCCTCAGAGCAAACACAACTAGACTGTATAATTGCAAAACGCGTAGGAGCCTCAGTTTGTCTCTTTGTAAGCAAAATGTAGTACTTTTGGATCCAAACTGTCATTTATATAGGCAGTAGTGGCGAAGCTAGAAGACAAGCCTATGCCAGGCACATTAACAAACATTTTCAAGGAAATTAAGTAGCGTTGGGACTTATTATAGCTCAAATAAGTAAGACAATTAAAAAAAATCTAAATAAGCATTGGTTATGCCTATTTTTCACTACCGGCTTACCTCCTAGCTTCGCCACTAGTACCTATATGTCGTAAAGACAAGTTACCTATTCATAGGTGTCAATCCTTAGGAATTACTGCTGAAAGCTAACTTTAAAATGTTTTTTACAGATGACAGGATAATATCAGAAGGCAGCATGTTAAACATAACGAAAGTGTCAAAAGCTGACAGTGGTGTGTACACGTGCGAAGCTGTCAACTCTCAGGGGGCGTCTGTCATTAATATTACTGTCAACGTTCATTGTAAGTATTGTTGTTTAGATGACGAAAAACTTTTGCCTGCTTTGATAAATGCTATGTTAGACAAATAGTTAGAAAATATGTCCAAAAATTGTGTTGTATTTTAATTTTTTTCTCTAGGAGGCCTATTCCCGGCAGTGGACGATTATTGTCTGGTATGGTGATAATGATGATCGATACTCTATCGATATATTTTTTTGTTTAACTAAACGTATTACAAATTAACAGAGTTGTATACTTTTATAGAAATAGGTACTTAACTATTTCCCGGACAGTAAACGCCTATAGGCGTCATAACAATTAAACATCTATTGTCTTTATTTTACTGTCCGACAATGTGTCAACCTATTTTGTTAAACTACCCACACTTCTTACAGATCCAGCCAACATAATATCGATAACGCAAAACACAATAGCAGAAACTGGCGGCGAGGCGATACTCTCGTGCAAAGCTGACGGAAACCCACTGTCTTCCGAACATGTAACGTGGAAAAAACAGGACGAAATACTGGAAAATGCAAATTTCGATACCACAACCAACATCAGTTATCTCAAACTGGACAAAGTCAGTAGAAGTGACGTTAGAAACTTCACCTGTGTCGTTAACAATGGCATAGGTAAGGAAGTCAGGAAGGATGCCTTGCTGCTGGTTAAATTTAAACCTGAAGTTGACAATTCACCGGTTTTGGCGAAGTCTGCTAGTAATACTGGACAGGTTGGAAGGTTGTCTTGCAAGTAAGTGCATTTTTTTTTTCGTACACTGACGTTTCTTTAACCCAAAAAGTTGTGGACAGAACCTTAAGTTCATAAAGGGCTTAGAATACCGAGCGTCTGTAGTACAGTTGGTCGGATACTTGACTTGTAACCGGGAGGTCGCGGGTTCGAGTCCGGCTACTGGACGTGTACCAATGGGACTCTTTTTCAGAGCCTATGTACGCAACGCAACGCTCGTGCGGTGAAGGAGAACATCGTGATGAAACCCGCACACCACAAGGTGTGTGAACCCTATAACGGCGATGGGCTCACCCCCTGTCACGTTCGGTTAAATACGCGCGCGTGAACCGTGGGAATTTGTGAGCTTATCAAGAGCCATTCTAGATCTAAGACCATTGCTCGGGGTCATTTTACACGCAGTATTTGCTTTTATTTATTTATTTAAGCCTAGCCAACACATATAAAACAAATAGTGTTACAAAAAAACTAGAGGGTACATTATAATATGTTGCCTTAATTATAGACTACCACCGCATGGTTGTGAGTTTAAATTAAATTTACTTTCGGAAATAATATTATAAGATACAATTATACAATAAAAGAACACAATTAAACAAAATTTCTTTTGAAAAACATTTGCTTGTGATTATTTTTTTTTAGTATTTTCCCTTCGACTAAAACCCGTTAACCAATTTCAGATGCAAAGCAGTACCGGCGCCAAACTTCACATGGTCCAGAGGCGGTTCGAAACTACCCGTCAACACTTCCACCAAATACTACGCGGAGTACCACAAGATTGATTCAATCACTTACCTGTCAGTTTTACTGATCAATGACGTCACTTCGAAGGATTATGGCGACTATAATTGCGGTGTTAGTAATGAAATGGGCTCAGACACTGCCAGTGTTAAGTTGGATATTACTAGTGCACCTGGTGAGTGTTGAATTTTATACATACACTCACGTGTGTAACACCCAAAAGGGAGTGGACAGAACCTTAGGGTTTCACGGACCCTTCGGCCACGTTTATTCAATTTCAATTTATTTGCATTTCATTTCAATTAACCATAATAAGGAGTTAATAAACAGTTGGTCGGATACTTGACTTGCGATCTTAAATAGTGTGATAAGAGAAAGTTGCGGTTTGAAGGAAGATGTAGTGACCAAGATTGAAAAGGGCATGCTTCGGTGGTTTGGGCATATGGAGAATTCTCTCCATCCATTTGGATGAAAGACGATTGACGAAAGAGATATATATGGATGATGTAATGGGCCGGGTGAGTAGAGGTCGCCCCAGAAGGACATATACAGACCAGATTGGTGTTGTCCTGGCCGAAGGTGGCGTGAAAAATACTCGAAATCGGAGGTCATGTATGAAATGATGTATGAATGTAGATGAAGCGAAAGTGGTATCAGGACCGCGACAAATGAAGATCTCTAGTCTCTGCCTATCCCGTTTTGAGATTAATAAGCGTGAAATGTATTTTTTAACCGACTTCAAAAAAAGAGGAGAAGGAGGAGGTTCTCAATTCGTCTGTATTCTTTTATGTCTGTTACCTCAGAACTTTCGCCTGGGTGAACCGATTTGGATGTTTTTTTTTTATTTGAAAGCTGGTGCTTCCCGTTTGGTCACATATAAATTTGGTTCAGTTCCGACAATGGCATCCATGAGAAAACCACATATATTATGTCAAATTTTATTGGTTGAAGTCGGTTCTTTTTTCTTTAAGTTATTTTTATGAATATAAAGCAATTGAAGAGCCCTATGTCCAGCAGTGGACAGGTAAGTGGCTGATAATGACGAAGAATATAAATATGCCAACTGTTAATAACGGGTAAATTTTCTGTGACTATTTTCTGACAGTTTTTCGGGCTTCTTGACATGACAGTTCTTAGCCCGGAAATCTGTCAGAAAAATGTCGAAGAAAATTCCCCATTAAACCGACTTCAAAGAAGGAGGAGGTATGTGATTCGCTTGTATGTTTTTGTAACTAGTGACATCTTGTTCCAGATCAAGTAATATCAATGCGAGTGACAAATGTCACTCACGACGCCGTGTCACTCGCCTGGTCTCCAGGTTTTGATGGTGGTATGTCGTCTTGGTACAGGATTCGGTACCGGTAAGTAGCCTTTTTCATTTGGAGAGGCCTATGTTCAGCAGTGGACAGGTATTGGCTGATGATGATGATGCATGTAAACCCGTTATTTAGTTGTTAAAGATCTATTCTTACGTTTAGGCCTTTTTGGCTGGAAACCATCGATATGTACATACATACATATGCCTACCATTTACATTGGCTTTTCCTGTAATGTATTGAAGTGAGCAATGACATTTCCAGAACAATCTACGACGACAGCTACAAATACGAGGACGTTGTGCCGAAAAACGCAACCAGTTACGTTGTAACCGGTTTGGAGAGGAACACGGATTACGTCTTCTCAATAATGGCCATTAACATGATGGGCCAAAGCAAATATCGTCCAGATGACACCAAAGCCACTACACTTAGTAAGTATTTATATTATTGAAATGATAATATTTTATTTCAAGCAAAATGTTACAAAATTCAGCCGTGTGGTGACGGCGAATAGAATACATGTGTCACCACCCCAGCCCAACTTTTCCCGTCATGGGGGTCGTAAAGAGACGACCGAGGGAGCTCTCCAGAGAACGGGCAGCAGCGCTCTCTGTGAGTCAAACCACAACACCACTGCGATCGCCAACCCGCCTGCTAAGCGAGGCGATTACTGACATTTCACCCCAAATGACGGATCTCATTGGGGGAGGCCCTCGTCCAGCAGTGGACGTTATGTGGCTGATGATGTTACAAAAGTATTTTTAATCTAATATATAAAAATGAATAGATGTTCGTTAGTCCCGCTAAAACTCGAGAATGGCTGGACCGATTTGGGTAATGTTGTTCTTGAATTACACGCGGAAGTCCAGGGAAGGTTTAAAAGGTGTATTTCATCCAATAAACGAGGTACAAAGGTTACTTCCTATGATAAAACAAAAGTTTGCCGGGACAGCTCTAGCCTAATGCATCATAAGAAAAAAATAGAAAATTAAAAGTGGTCAATGTGATCTAAAGTCAAAACTGCGTTCATACGTATTATTTGTACCTTTGACAATAATTTAGAATGAAAAATCTGTAGATGGGACGGCTAGAAAAACAAAATCGAGGAAAATTATACTGATGTAGTATTACATCACATGTTTAATGTTTTTATGTATAGTATTTATTTTCAAATATTTTTTATTGTATTTTATTTGTATTATGGGCCGATATCTGTTTATACAGGTATATTTAGATGCCTGAAATAAAGGATTATTATTATTATTATGCAGCTAAGGGTTAAACTAAGTATAGAAATAAGCTTGTAACTTTAAAATAATCTTATTTTGTAAAATACATACTAAATGTCACATTTCTCTTTCCCAATGGCAAAAAAGACATGGTAACCCCATCAGTACATTCGTCCTCTGAGTACAACTACAATGTGCCGGGGGTCTTCGTGATAACCGGCACATTAGTTGGTACAGTGCTCATACTGATCAATGTGCTGCTGGTCGGTTTCTGTCTGCACAGGCGGAGCAATAAGAGGATAAGAGGTTCGATATCTTGGTTCAGAACGTTGACGTCGCCTTTGGTCTCAGAAATTGTGCTTTACAATTTTCCATCTCGAAATATTAAAACGATGGGGAGTTTTCTTTGGCGTTTTCCCTGACAGAAGAACTGTCATTACTGTCAAACTTTGTTTGGAAAGTATGACAGTAATGACAGTGCTAAGCCTCTTTGACAGTAATGACAGCATCTTAGCAAGATTTTCGGGCTGAACACTGTAATTACTGTCTTATGTACTGTAACTGTAATTACCGAAAAACTTTCTTTGGAAAGTATAACAGTGATGACAGTTCTAAGCCTCTTTGACAGCAATGACAGCTTCTTAGCAAGATTTTCGGGCTATGCACTATCATTACTGTCAAACTTTGTTTGGAAAGTATGACCGGTAATAGCAGTTCTTATCCGGAAAATCTGTCAGAAAATCTTCAAAGAAATTTCACCATTATTTTGTAAATAACACGGCTCAAGATTGAAAGTAAAATTGATAGTAGCAATTGGTCTATCCGGTGTCAGACCACAGTAAAACTCTTGAAGCTTTAACACTAGGAGTAGATTTCTATGTTTAATCTGCCCCCCTAGCATAGCGCTCCGAGAAAGACATGCCAAGACATATCAGGCACTGCGATTGGTTGAAACAAGCTGAGTCGCACGATGTGTGACATAGCAGCCAATCACAGTATTTTATTTAGCATCTAGGAATTATAACAGAATTTCTGAGACTACAGGTTGAATGTTGTAATTTCCTGTTTAGATTTTGTATTGTTGTTTAGATGTTGTATGTTTTATCGTCGCACGAAATTAATGTTGTTTTAAGGGCATCGATGTCTGTTGTACATTTTGTATTTTCTTTCGTTGTTGTATTTTTTATTATTTTTGCACCAATATGACAATTTTGACATTGATTAGATATACGCAATTGTTACTAAAGTATACAGGGTGGCTCATTCAAATCAGGTCAGTATGGGAAAGTTTGAAACTATAAGACATACGAAGATTTGTTCTTAGGAACCATGTCACCGATTTTGATAAAAAGAAAAACTGCATTCATACTTTATTTTAAAAAGAACTGTATTCAGCTCGGGAATAGAACCCGATGCCCTTCAAACAATGTCAATTTTTTTTGTGTTTTGTTTTTGTTTTTACCGGTTTGTTATTTATTTTTTTGTTTTTTGTTTCTTCTCTTATAGCTTCATCGTCAGAAGTAGGTGAACTGAACGTAGTGCCAACAGAATTAGTAGAAGCTGAAGTATCTAGATCCGTTATTGTGTACGTGTCCATAACGGCGGCCATTTTGGTTTTGATAAACGCCGCATTAGTTGCTTGTTTTGTGTTGAAACGTCGCGCTAGAAGATTGAAAGGTATGCTTTTTTTTTGTTTTATGTTTTAGTATATTTACTTGCTCTATTGGTCTACACACATCAAAAGTGTCTAGGGATCAAGTGCATTTTAGAAGATTGCAATCAAAAATATATTTTACAATAACTGAATTCCTTCATAATTTATTCAAAATGTGGTGATAAGTCATTGATACAGATGCATGGGGAATTAGATAGCAGACGAATACAGAAGATTAGAATTGATTTAAATAAATTAGATATTTTTTAGAGCTAAAAATGTTCTTGATCCCTAGACACTTTTTATGTGTGTATTTTCTTGCACGTCCTATAGTAATAGAAATAAAACATCTAACTATTTGATATTGTTTACACTAGCCAAGAAACGTCTAGTTTCCATTTTATTAAATTATAGATGCAAAAAAATAACAAAATCACTGAATTATTCAGATTCACTGATTTTTAACCGTAAGTAATTTGAACAATTGGAATCGAAAAAGTTGATCTGGCCTGTGATTAGTTGTTCCACATTATTTAGCCAATTAAAAAAAACTGTATATTTTTTATATATTAACTGCAGCATATCTACCGGTTGAACTTCTTTTAAAAGTTATTGAAGTGAAACTTCCGTCACACCGTCACATTTTTCGGTTACGCGCCATCTTTTTGTAAATTTAAGACATTTAAGGTTAACCTCAGTTTCTGATTGTAACAATCGGTCAATGTATAAAAGTTAAAGTGAAATAATTGTATTATTTGTATTCGTGTCTATGATAATAAAATCCTTTTGTTTAAACTTTATCTAATTTAACCAATATCTGGAGAGTTGCATGTAGATGCATTTTGCGAAAAATAATGCCATAAAGAAGTTTCACTTCTTACGTGTGTACACTAGTACACGCACACATTGGTGTAGTGGTCAGCATGTCTGCCTCTGCTGCGTAGGATCGTGGGTTCGATTCCCACCGCTGGCAGGTATTTAGGTGATGAGCTTTTAAGTACTTGTTGGATGTGTCTGGGTGTTTTATTTATATAAGTATGTATTTAAAGAAAAAAAAAAAGTATTTAAGTAAATATATCTCGTTGTCTGATTTCCATAACACAAGTGCTTTGGCTACTTAACATGGGATAAAGGCAATGTATGTGTTGTTGTAAAATATTTATTTATTTATTTATAATACAAAATTTTACAACAGAACAAACGAACCAGTCATCCAAATCGGCTACAATAGAGATGTACGCGCCTTCCTCATACAACGACACTATGACGGGGGAGACCCTTAGCTCGGTGTCCGAGAAATCCGAGTATTCAGCTGACGACGAAGAAAGGATTCCACCTCCTATACCTGAAGTGCCTAGTCTCCAGAGCCGGCATATATTGAGTCAGGTTTGTAACTTTTTTTTTTAATCACTGGATTTGCCATTTACGCGAGCCAAACGGTTTGCGTCCACTTTCATAGTGCGTACCGCCAGGATGTGGAACGACTTGCCGGAGTCTGTGTTTTCTGCGCAGTATAGTTTTGGAAGCGGCCTGTGTCCGCAGTGGTCGGGTCCTTGCTCTCGTAACCGGGAGGTCCGGGTTCGAGTCCGGCTACTGGACGTGTACCAATGGGACTCTTTTTCAGAGCCTATGTACGCAACGCCACGCTCGTACGGTGAAGGACAACATCGTGATGAAACCCGCACACCACAAGGTGTGTGAACCTATAACGGCGATGGGCTCACCCCCTGTCACGTTGGGTTAAATACGCTTGGTTAACCGTGGGTATTTGCTTTAGCAAGTGCCTCTGCCTACCCCTCTTTGGGATTAAAGGCGTGAAGTGTATATATATATATGAACAAGCGTTTGACCACCAACCTGGCTGATGTTAAACAGCGATGTGGTCTACGATGGAGCACACTTGTTCATTAGGTACCTATTCACCCCAGTGACTTGAAGACCTTCAGACTGTACTGCGCAGGAAACACAGACTCCGGCAAGTCGTATTTTTACTTGATAACTTTTTACACCTCACACTCTTATCGGCAGTAAACGATGTCAATTTGTTTGTTGTTAGGTCTTGTAAATTATTATTTCAATTTGTTACCTAACTACCTAATTAAATGTAGTTATTACTTGACGGCCGTCATGGACTAGTGGTCAGGGCATCTGCCTCTAGGACAACGGTCGCGGGTTCGATTCCCGCCGCGGACATAATGCTTTAGTGATGAGCTGAGGCATTTGTTGTGTGCGTCTGGGTGTTTTATTTATCTATGTATGTATTTAAAAGTATTTATATATAATTATATCCGTCTCTGGCACCCATAGTACAGGGTATCTAAGTTTGGGGTCAGGTGACCATGTGTAAAAAATGTCCCGGCATATTTATATTTATTATTATTACTCCAACTGTTTGGATGCTCAAAATGTTTATGTTGCGAGAATAAATGAATTTTCTTTCTTTCTTTCATTTTACTCGATACGACGGTCATACATTTGATAGACAAATCAAATCGTTGTATTCCTTCATCGTTATAAGTGCTATTGTATACAGTATAACACAAAGCTTGATGAAAGTCATTTGTGATTTTAAAAACAGTCCTCGGCCCGTGTTGTGGGTCCCATTCTGTATAAAAATAGAAAAGACAACGAAAAGGAACCTATTTATTTAACTAGTGGACGGCCCGCGATTTCATTCGCGTAGTTTAGTAGTACCTGCATCCCAAATTTCAAGTGTCTAACATGAGCCGTTTAGATTTTTCATACAAAAGAATTTTCCCGTTTATTGCCGTTCCCATGGGAATTTCAGGAATTCCTTTCTTAGTGCGCCCCTATGGTACCTAAGCTACGTCCATACCAAATTTCAAGTGTCTACGTTTAGCCGTTTGGGCTGTGCGTTGATATGTCAGTCAGTCAGTCAGTCATTCAACTTAAAATGCCTAATGTCTTTAATCCCAAAGAGGGGTAGGCAGAGACACTTGCTAAAGCAAGTACCCATGATTCACCACGCGTATTTAACCCAACGTGACAGGGGGTGAGCCCATCGCCGTTAGAGGGTTCACACACCTTATGATGTGCGGGTTTCATCACGATGTTGTCCTTCACCGTACGAGCGTTGCGTTGCGTACATAGTCTCTGAAAAAGAGTCCCATTGGTACACGTCCAGTAGTCGGACTCGAACCCGGGACCTCCCGGTTACAAGTCAAGTGTCCGACCAACTGGACCACAGACTCTCTCCTCAGTACTAACTTTTCACCCAATTTCTTTCAAAACCACAAAGTTTGTACTATTAGGACCACTTTAGAATGTTAAATAGCGAAAAGTATCTTGGTTTAAGTCCTCGAAAAGAGAACTAAAAAGAACCTATTTATTTATTTTCCAAATTTCCCATACAGCAAACCGAACACTACCTAATGGAGGACCCACTAACGATCCCGCCCCCGCTGGACTACCCCCCGCCCAACTACGCGGCGTACGAGAGCTCCGCGCGCTCCCTGCCCCGCGCGCCGCACCGCGCCCCGCACGCGACACACGCCGCCCTCGCCGCGCCCGGACACAGCACATTGGGAAGAAGTTCTGGTATGTACCTAATTCCTACATCATCGTCCTTCCTTATTTTTCTACAAACTAGTTTACTTATTTACTAGTGGACGCCCCGCTATTTCATTCGCGTAGTTTACTAGTACCTGCATCCCAAATTTCAAGCGTCTACATTGAGCGGTTTAGATTTTTCATACAAACGTTTTATCCCGTTAATTCCCGTTCCCGTGGGAATTTCGGAAATTCCTTCCTTAGTGCACCCCTACGGTACCTAAGCTATGTTCATTCCAAATTTCAAGTCCCTACGTTTAGCCGTTTGGGCTGTGCGTTGATATGTCAGTCAGTCAGTCAGTCATTCAGTCAGCTTTTCCTTTTATATATTCAGATTATTCATATTATTTTATGCATTCACTATCGTACGTATATAATAGTACCTGGACGACCGAGCTTCGCTCGAAGTAAAAAAATCGATTATTTTCCTTCGATTTTTTCATAACCCCATCTCTTGTTACTTCAAAACCAAAACGTCCCCCGCACCATCCTACGTATAGCATAGTATTACTACTCGGCAATAGATGTCAGTAAAAGTCGTATTAACAATTTGAGCAATTTTTCATGCCCGAAAACACGGTTTGAAAGATGTTTTCTAAAAATTAAACCTAGCTAGATCGATTTATCGCCCCCAAATCCCTCTACATACCAAATTTCATGAAAATCGGTGCAGCCGTTTCCGAGATTCCAATTATATAATATATATATATACAAGAATTGCACGTTTAAAGATAAAGATTATTGTTCGTTTGACCCTAATCAAAATGTTTTTTTATTTGACGGGCCCGTTGGTGTAGTGGTCAGCATGTCTGCCTCTGCTCCGTAGGGCCGTGGTTTCGATTCCCACCGCTGGCAGGTATTTAAGTGATGAGCTTTTAAGTACTTGTTGGATGTGTCTGGGTGGTTTATTTATGTAAGTATGTATTTAAAAGAAAAAAAAAGCATTTGGATCTGTAGATCCTGGCTCTAACAGGAATCACAGTGGTGAGAAAGTGGGTGGGAATATCCCGTTGACCCCAAACTAGGATACCCTGTACTATGGGTGCCAGAGACTGAAAAACACAGAAAACACCCAGACGCACACAACAAATGCCTCAGCTCATCACTAAAGCATCCGTGGCGGGAATAGAACCCGCGACCGTCGTCCTTGAGGCAGATGTCCTGTCCACTAGTCCATGCCGGCCGTTATGCTTCTGACGTCGAGAAATAAAAAAAAAGCTGTAGGTACCTACTTCTTAAGAGCGTCTGTGGTCCAGTTGGTCGGACCCTTGACTCGTAACCGGGAGGTCCCGGGTTCGAGTCCGGCTACTGGACGTGTACCAATGGGACTCTTTGTCAGAGCCTATGTACGCAACGCAACGCTCGTACGGTGAAGGACAACCTCGTGATGAAACCCGCACACCACAAGGTGTGTGAACCCTATAACGGCGATGGGCTCACCCCCTGTCACGTTGGGTTAAATACGCTTGGTGAACCGTGG
>SJJU01072511.1:0-13656 GCA_012932125.1 Conopomorpha cramerella
CTGTCTCCCAGAGGAGTAGGCAGAGACTACAGATCTCCATTTGTCACGGTCCTGACATACCCCTTTCGCTTCATCTACATTCATACAGATTTTCATACATGGCCTCCGGTTTCGAGTACTTTTCACGCCACCTTCGGCCAGGACATCACCAATCTGGTCAACATATGTCCTACTGGGGCGACCTCTACTCACCAGGGTTTCCTCTTTATAATATTAGTGTAGATAATTTAATCATGAAAAACCATCGCCGTTGCATCAACACACGTACATAGAAACATCTTGCATCATCACCGCATTAAAACGGTTCATGCAATGTCCATTTAATGCTGTTAACTTAAATGATCAATTTCCTATCGCATCCATT
This sequence comes from Conopomorpha cramerella, assembly GCA_012932125.1. Taxonomy (NCBI): domain Eukaryota; kingdom Metazoa; phylum Arthropoda; class Insecta; order Lepidoptera; family Gracillariidae; genus Conopomorpha; species Conopomorpha cramerella. The sequence goes on from SJJU01072511.1 coordinate 365, forward strand.
TTGTACAACTGTCGCAATTTCCTCTGTACATTTTATAGTACATAAATTGTAATTTATAACCAATCCCGTTTCCCTTTACATAGAAGCGTTATGTTGACAGAATGTACATAAAAGTCACATCCATTACTTGTTAAACTTTTAACAGCCATTGCTATATACAACGTTGTCTAAACCGTTGGCGAAACTGTAAAAAATCACTTTTTTTTAAAAGCTTTAAAAGCTTGAACTTGCAATGTATGTATGTATGTAAGAATGTTCGGGTGGAATCTTGCGACCCGATTTTGAAGCAGATGTACTCAACCGATTGAGCTGAAACTTTGTATGTACGTTCGGTTTGGATGACAATGCATATTACATATGTGACGTTTTTTTTTTTCATTTATTTCTAATAAAGTTCACAATTACTGGGTCGACTCACTCCATGTAAGTTTTATAACCTGTATTTGGAATGAGACGCACTCATTAGCGGTTCACGATTTTATTTGGGCGGTATTTGTAAACGCAAAGCCTTGTTCACTCAGTCAATGAGCGAAAAAAAAATTTCACCTATTCACTTACAGATCAGCTGATCGGCACTTTATATTGTGTGCAAAAGGACCCCGAGCAATGGTCTTAGAAATATTGTTTAACGTCTTAGAAAAACAATGTTTAACTCAACAACATATCTAAGACCATTGCTCGGGGTCCTTTTACACTCGGTATAAAAAAGTAATTTTTGGATAACATAGGGTTCCTTGGCGAAGCGAAGAAAAAAAACTGTTTTTAATTTGACCTTGTCTATCTGACATATCAGACCAATAATTTTCAAGTCTATGGTATTGAGAACAGAGTTCAAAATCACGAGAATAAAATCTGTTATTTCGCGTTTATTCTGAGTGTACTCTTTTCATCAGTCCATATTCGTCCACTGCTGGACAAAGGCCTCTACAATTACAAGCCACTGTGATTTATTGTTTTCAGCCAGCTTCTACCAGGCATCTTGCATCAGGCCACCTTGTCAAAAGGCGTCTCTAGTATGAGGTCAACAGTCGCAAGTGTATCTAAATAACATCACATTTTGTCCCTCTGTTTTAGTATTGCGGTTTCCACAAGGTTGTCATCATGCCTTACGATTTTAGATCTTACTACACAACAGTAAAGTTCAAATTCATTAGCTTGTTCATTTAAAAAGACAACCTTCCAGTCTAATACATCCGCATGTACGGAATCACTAGTAAAACCAGCCGAGACATGTATCAGGGATATGTTAGTTGCAGAATTAAATATATCTTTTAATACGTATCCTGTTGCTTTCTCAGTAACGGTCCCATCGGGTGCTACAATATCTATTTCAGCGTGAGCTTCGTATTCTTCATCAAGCTTAGCATTGTTAGCTCAAGATACATTGTCTAAAGTAATAGTATTAGCCAACTCTACGCAGAAAGGATGTACATTTCCATTTTTGCTGTCGGGAAGAATTACAGCAGCTGTCCAATGGATAATGCAAATGTGGTGCCTGTTTTCATAACGATAAGGGTCATTTTTGTTAGTTAGTAGTTATTAACTGTAAATATGAAGATACGTAGCTATATTGAGAGTAATAAGCGGAGAATATAAATTTAATATTGCGTATTATGTTTTATTGACTGTAAAGGAATTAGTAGAAATTGATTCTTTGAAAGTAGGACTTTGATTTGCTGGTAGTCATTGGAATTGAAAAAATAGAAGGATGTAACTTGCATTTTCTTTGCTAAAACTTTTCATCTTGAAAGAAATTGTTTCATTGTGTTACAAAATCGTAAGGATTTCAAATTAAAAAAATGACCTTCCCCCGTACCACGTTGTCTTATAATAATTTGTACTCGCGGTGTGACAGGGATGGAGCTAGACGTGTGGTATAGCACTATCACTGTTACACACGGTAAACAATATTATTTTAAGACCTCATTGGACGGGGCCTGGAAATATTGTATGCAAATTACGTCCATTAGAAGTAGGCATATACAGACCAGATTGGTGATGTCCTGGCCAAAGGTGGCACTCGAAACCGGAGGTCATGTATGAAAAGATGTATGAATGTAGATGAAGCGAAAGGGGTATGTCAGGACCGTGTCAAATGGAGATCTCTAGTCTCTGACTATCCCTCTGGGAGACAGGCGTGAAGTGTATGTATGAATGTATGTAAGTAGGCTATAACTTTATACTTATTTATATATCAGATTTTACTTGGGAATTTGCTCATATTATTTACCCAAATTTGGAATAATCAATTGTTTTAAACGGGTGGTGACGGCGAATAGAATACATGTGTCACCACCCCAGACAACTTATCACGTCATGTGGGTCGTAAGAGGCGACCGAGGGAACTCTCCAGCAGATGGGCAGTAGCTCTCTCTGTGAGTTAAACCACAACACCACTGCGATCGCCAACCCGCATGCCAAGCGTGGCGATTACTGGAATTTCCCTCCCAAATGATCGTAGAAATCTTTAGGGAAGGCCCTCGACCAGCAGTGGACATAATGTGGCTGATGTTGATTGTTTTATTTTTATTAGGAATTATTGCAAAAAGGTATTAAAAACTCGTACAAAAGTAAAACCGAAGCACATGTATAGTTGCAAATATCAACGGATTGACATGGATTTCCCTAGTAAATGACCACAAATTTCCCCTCATTTCCACTGCAACTACTTTGATATAATCTGCATGCTAACTTATGCTAATGTCTTAATCGAGATGGCATATTTTGTACCAGTAATCGTAAAATAGAGAATTTGATTTGTCTTTTATTCATTTTCATTCATTTCATATTGAATTTATGGTAAGTGTTTTGAAATAAAATGGCTGGCAGAAGGTGGATGCGAGAAGTCGAAAACAAAATAAGTGTAAGGTGCGCCCCGCCCTAAGGTGATTTTTGTCGGTGAAATTTGATGTACATCTTATTGTATAAATAAAACACCCAGACACATCCAACAAGTACTTAAAAGCTCATCGTCTAAGAAACGGTCAGCGGTGGGAATCGAACCTACGACCCTACGAAATAGAGCCCAACCTGCTGACCACTACACCAACGGGCCCGTCAATGTATGTGTACAATTAGCAGTTTTAGTCCATGAAAATGTGACACACTCAAATCGAAGGCCAAACCACTAGATTCCAGACTAATCAGCTTTCATCGCTATAACTAAAAAGTAATTAACCTAGAAATAAAATGTACTAGAAATAGTATTTCGTAACACCTATGCCTATTGTCTATTGGCACGTTGTTGTATTTTTTTTCGTATTCTCGTACATTGTTTTTAAAACAACGATCTATTAAAAGCTATTGAAAGTGAAAAAATTACGATGTTGGATGCGAAATTGTGTTTTGAAAATGTTCTGTTCTTGAAATAATTTAAGCGTACTAAATACAGAATATGATAATAACATTCTACTTTACCATTTTTCACGGCTGCAGAGCCATGACAGTTTACTACATTTCTGCATTAGCGCGTCTTTTTCAATACTTCTTCAAAATGAACTAACTAACCTACAATTTGAAAAGAAACATAAGTCCTACAAAAACTGCGATATTTTTGCCAATAAATTGCCAATAATTTTTGTCAATATACTTCATTATGTGAAAACATCATCAAGTGTCAGCCATGAAAAATGGTATGAACAAAATGAACTAACTAACCTACAATTTGAAAAGAAATATAAGTCCTACAAAAACTGCGAAATTTTTGCCAATAACTTGCCAATAATTTTTGTCAATATACTTCATTGTGTGAAAACATCATCAAGTGTCAGCCATGAAAAATGGTATAACAGAGGTTCGTCGTAAATCATTTAATACTCAATTAATACTCAATTATTTATTGCTTTTCCACAATGTGTTATAAGGTCTTAAATACAGTTGAGGTACAATCGTGGACCCTGTAGGGCACAGCAACATTAACATATAATTTTTGTAACTTACATTACGTAACAGTGTTTTTATTTAATGAAACGCGCACAGATATTGAAACTCAATATTGTTCTCCGGGTATATAGGCGCGAATATAAAAAAAATCATGAAATAAATAAAAAAATAAATCATCATCATCATTTCCCTGCCCTTATCCCACACTAGGTGGGGTCGGCGCAACACGTTTATTTTCGCCATTAATCTCTATCATTCGTCATCTCTGCAGTTATACCTTTCACGCACATATCATTTTTCAAAAATATAAATGTCAATATCGTCGTAAACATCATGAAAATTAAAAACTGCTTTTTGAACTCATACATGAAGAAGAAATACAAATATTTTTTTATGAAACGTTGTACATATTTAATTTACATCGGGTATTAACGGCGCGAAATTGACTAAAGATTCCTAAGCATTCAGACCTGACCACGGCACATGTCGCTGCGTTGAAACGTCGAGCAAACAACAAAGGTAAATTGAATGCTTATCCTTTGCTAAAAATAGTATAAAAGATGAATAAAATTGCAAATTTATAAAAACCCCCGATTTTAAATGTTCGTGTTTTGCCCTTTCATATTTTGATACCCCATTTGAACTTTCAACTTGGATAACTTGTGAACAAATTATCCTATTCTCATTTAATAAACAGAATCAAAATATACGTGCGTATATAAACGTACTCTTTCATTTGATACCTTACATTGACACATTCATTGAAGTTAAATTTTTCATCCCCACTTTCAACCCCCATAACTTTTGAGGGGGTGAACAGTGTGTGATATCGATCAAACATAGCTAAGAACATACAGAACGCTAGATCAAATCAGCTTTCAAACAAAAAAAACCGCATTAAAATCGGTTCATTCGTTTAGGAGCTACGATGCCACAGACAGACACACAGATACACACATCAAACTTATAACAGCTGATGCATTCTATTTACATCCCAGAGCAAAGTAACTGAACCACAATTGAATTACCATGATCATTTCAGGTGAAATTCCAATAATCGCCACGCTTGGCAGGCGGGTTGGCGATCGCAGTGGTGTTGTGGTTTAACTCACAGAGAGCGCTGCTGCCCGTCCTCTGGAGAGTTCCCTCGGTCGCCTCGCACAGAACCCCAAGACGGTAAAAGTTGGGCTGAAGTGGTGACACATGTATTCTATTCGCCGTCACCGCACGGCTTCTCTTACTTACTTAAGTTCCTAACCCTGCATTTTCATTGGCCAGACATGCACATGAAAATATATTTGACATATCGCACAGTTAGAACAAAAGTGACACAAACAAAATGTGTCATTTTATGAAATTGAACCTTAACGTAAAAGATACAAAACTTAAATTACAAAATCGGCATGTTTCGTATTGGGTCCTTTTTCTGCTAAGTATGTGATATGGAGTCATGTGACACGAGCAAAAAAATTTTTTGTAGATTATTTTAACATCTTTGAGTTAATATGATGGGATCTGGATACTTAAAAATACGTATTTTTCGTCTGAAAATGTATATTTTCAAAAGCTTTTACCCTTTTTGCAGGTCCCCCGTATAAGTAATTCGCGAACAATTACTGACCCCAGGACCTATATCAAACATGTTTTCCCAGTTTCACATGCACGTACATTTCGCCAGTAAGTTAGTATAAGCTGTATACAGGGTGCAAAAGGACCCCGAGCAATGGTCTTAGAAACGTTGCCAATGTCCTAGAAGCCATTCCAAAAGTTTCCGATCATTCCACTAGGGAATATAAGGGGGTGTATGTACGCGCGTGTCCTGCGTAGATATTTTCGGTTCTGTCTCTAAGTGATTATGTCTATTTTTGGCCTAACGATTAAATTGCACCGCTCTTTCAGGACGCATTGTGGTACTATCTGAAGCACATGGATCTAACTTTTAACATTATGTTAGAATATACACTAACACAATTATAATGCAAAATTAATTATTAAGTATTTGATTTAGACAATTATTGTGATAATTAAATTCATATTCGATTGTTATTGCAGTTAATTGTATTCGCCCACGTGCTTGATTTATTGTGCCAGATTGAAAATTAAGTAGTTAATAATGTGTATTTAAATTGAAATTATTTAAAGAAGAGTAAAAAGAAAAGTATTTATTTTAAAAAAGTTTTCATAGGTGCCACGTGTCAAAAGAAAATTCCATTATTTATTCTTGTTTTGGCTGCGCCGGCGTCGTACGCATTTTTTTTTCTAGTTTATTTTTATATAAGTATACTTTCGCGAGGTACTATTAACCTCTTTTCATATTCAGCCAATGTCTAACCTCTTTAGTTGAAACTCTGCCTAGTAGGCGTGAAAAATGACGCGTCACAACTGAAAAAAAAAGAAAACAAAATACTCACCCCCACCGAAAAAAAAAAAGTTTTGAAAATCCACGTAACAAAATGCAAAGAAAACACTAACTGGCCAGTAACACCAGGTAGGTGAGGAATGGGTAGCGAAAGAAGAAAAAAAACTTTTTCCGTGCACACAATTTCGAACAATGAATTTTACGAATTTCGAACGCGCGGCCTCGGGGCTCGGGACGTGACTAAGCCACAGACGGTTCGCCGTTTAGATTTTCTGTTGCTGTATTTTTAGATGACGCCCCCTTGTAATGTTGGCTGCCAGTTTCATGAAATTCATGAATAGTGGAAGGGGTACAGAGACAGGACGTCCGGATGTTCTAATTGTTCGGTTTTTTTTTTCCGGCCCCCTTACTTCCCGCGTTCCGTTTTCCGTCAATCAGTCAACGTCTACTAGTGATAATGAAGTTCCCGGTGTGGAAATAATTTGGTTTGATGATAAAATTGATTGATTGATGGCGGCTCAATAGAGTGATTGTATTTCTGCCGCAACTCGTAGAGATTGAATTCGATTTACATATAAAGTGAATGATCACAGCGTATACTATATTTATTCAACCGTTAAAGGAATAGATAATGAGAAATTTGTTCCCATGAAAATGAGATTTTTACTCAATTTCCGAAAACTTTGGCGCGCATTCCTGAAGAATATATAGTACTCGAGGATTTTTAATAATAATAAATATTTTACAACAACACACACATTGCCTTTATCCCATGTTAAGTAGCTAAAGCACTTGTGTTATGGAAATCAGACAACGAAATATACTTACTTAAATACTTTTTTTTCTTTTTAAATACATACTTATGTAAATAAAACACCCAGACACATTCAACAAGTACTTAAAAGCTCATCACCTAAATACCTGCCAGCGGTGGGAATCGAACCCACGGCCCTATAGAGCAGAGGCAGACATGCTGACCACTACACCAACGGGCCCGTCAATTTTTTCTTGTGCTTTGTCTCTTTTACACAAGTACTATTAGAGCAGGACGATTATTTTTTTTTAGTATTCCGTTCTAGAAGGGCATTTGCCGATAAAGGACAATCGATTTTCTAATATTTCCTTTGATTTTTCTGGAATGTCGTTATAAGATCATGCTTTCCTTACTATTGGACTATCCTTAAGATATCTCCATGCCAACAAAAAAAGAATCATCGAAATCGGTTCATAAACACGTTGTATTTATTGGTAACGTTTAGGGATTTGTTTAGCCAATGTCTGTGCCCACCCCTTTCTGAACTGGACCTAGTGATATGAAATATATTATATCACATAATATTTTCTGAAATGATCTTTACCTTTGCTGTATATAATTTTATTCCATATAAGAAAAAGCAATTAATAAAAAAAAATCCACTCGTTGAACCAAAAAGCCCAGAAGGCAAATTTATTTACCTACAACAAAATGGTACGCAATATTTTAATAATACACAAAAATATTTTATAAAAACCGCTTTTAAAAGGAGAAAAAGGCTGTTAATTTAAAACTCCGATACAAATAAACTCACTGTTATTTATACCAAGGTTATTATAAGTCTAGGGAAACTCGTTATTCCGTATTTGATATACAACTGACAGGTTAAGTCTGGTGTATCTTGAGAATATAATTTGCCATTATACCGAACCAAACGGTTTGCGTCTACTTTCATAGTGCGAACCGCCAGGATGTGGAACGACTTGCCGGAGTCTGTGTTTCCTGCGCAGTACAGTCTGAAGGTCTTTCAAGTCGCGGGTGAATAGGTATCTAATGAACAAGTGTGCTCCATCGTAGACCACATCGCTGCTTAACATCAGGCAGGATGGTGGTCAAACGCTTGTTTAAAAAAAAAAAGAAAAAATTGTAAAAATTGTTTTACCTAACGCTACTCTTGGTAAAGCCCTTAGGCAGACATTAGACGCTCATGTAAGCGTCATTCAATTCCATCAGTCATGATTTATGGAATTACTACTAATACTGATTCAAACATCATTCACTATATTAGACGATAGGAAATCTAATATAGTAGTATAATAGTCTGTGGTAAAACTGAGATCAAAACGTATCGTCTAATGTCTGCCTTACAGCGAAAAACCATCAATGCAATAGTATAAACAAAATCGCCTCCCGCTGTATTGTATGTAGGGACATAGGGATGTATGCTTAGATTTTTAAAACTACGCAACGGATTTTGATCATTATTTTGGTTGGGGGTGTGGGCCGTATACCAGCAGTGGGACATCATAACAGACTAAGAAAAAAAACGGTTTTTGATGCGGTTTCTTTAGTACATAGAGTTATTCTATAGGAAGGTATATAAACCTTGCCAAGTATCTGGTCGCCCACCCTAAGGTTGAAACTCGTATGATTGTCATTAAATATTAAGGTTCATGTTTCACTTGTCACAATATAACAACTCTACCTTATTGAAGTTTTAGTGACACAGGAAGTGTCGTCAAAAGTGATAGAGCACTCTCTTGGTCGAACGTACGTACGTACCTACGCATATACCTCACGCAGCTTAATGTTTTATTCTTGAAAGCGTAAAAACAAGTCACGTACTTTTACAAGGGAAATATTGCTGAGGAAACGTTCCCCTGCGATCCCAGGGGACTTTTGCGGCATCCGCCGCTGCACCTTTGAATACTTCATGTATTTTCTGGAGGAGGTTGAATGATAGTACTTGTAAAGTAACTTTTTTATGACTATGAACAAGCGTTTGACCACCATCCCGCCTGATGTTAAGCAGCGATGTGGACTACGATGGAGCACACTTGTTCATTAGGTACCTATTCACCCCAGTGACTTGAAGACCTTCAGACTGTACTGCGCAGGAAACATAGAGACCGGCAAGTTATTCCACATCCTGGCGGTTCGCACTATGAAGGTAGACGAAAACCGTTTGGTTCGCGTAAATGGTAAATCTGGCAGTATGGTGGTCAAACGCTTGTTGTGTGTCAAAAAAAAATCAGAGCCTAAGGTCTCTTGAGGATCACTTGCTGTCAACGTCCGCAATCCTCAAAAGGGGGTAGACAGAACCTTAGGATCACAAGGATCCTTCGGCTACATTTAGCATAAGAAGGAGTTAAGAATGTCAACATAGGTCTTCAGTTACATGTTTCCAGCTCTTAGCCTGAATAAACTTAAATCTCCAGATCCGATCAGCTCCTATGATATGCCAAGAAGAAAAACTGATGCTGCAGTCTATTTAAATCCCAGATCTGCATTGGATACATCCGAAATCACCATAATAATAAGCTAAGAATGTTAATATGAGCATTCAGTTACAAGTTGCTGGCTCATGGCCTGAAAAAAATTAAATAGCCAGATACTATAGTCAGCTCCTTAGATATCCCAGGGAGGAAGGCAGCTGATGATTTTCATTTACATGCCAGATCAGGATAATGAGCAGCTAAAAATATCAATATGAGCCTTCAGCTACAAGTTGCTGACTGACTGAATAAACGTAAATCGCCAGATTCTATAGTCAGCTCCTACGATATCCCAGTGAGGAAGGCAGCTGATTATTTTTATTTAAATCCCAGATCAGGTTAATGAGGAGCTAAGAATGTCAATATGAGCATTCAGTTACATGTTGCTTGGCTCATAGACTGAAAAAAATTAAATCGCCAGATAATATAGACAGCTTCTAGGATATCCCAGGAAGGAGGCAGCTGATGATTTCCATTCTTTTTCCATTTTTTGCAGCCAAGCCAGATGTATCCAAAATCTGAATGGAATCTACCAGCTAAACCTAACCTAAAATGCATATGCTCAAAAAGATAAAGAGAACAAAGCACAATGTTGCTGGGCTCATAGCCTGAAAAAAAATTAAATCGCCAGATAATATAGACAGCTTCTGCGATATCCCAGGAAAGAGGCAGCTGGTGATTTCCATTCGTTTTCCATTTATGCAGCCAAGCCAGATGTATCCAAAATCTGAATGGAATCTACCAGCTAAACCTAACCTAAAATGCATATGCTCAAAAAGCTAAAGAGAACAAAGCACAGCGTGACGAATGCAAACTTTCTTGTTAGACTTTTTACAAATTTCGATGCCTCGTGCTAAATTTGTTCCCTTGCCCAACACGCGTAGCCAAAGCCACCTTAACTTGAGCTTCTATACTTGACAAATGTCAGGAAAACCAGCTCAGAGCTCGTGAGCTGTAGAGTTGGCACTGTCCTCATTCTGCGAGACATCAAGCTCAGTCTGTAAAATATTTATTTTTTATTTCCCTTTTTGTCCAGACAGAAACGGCTCAGCACATCACTGGATATGTGCGCTGTGTTAATTTTAGTCTAGTGGGAATAAGTAAGCAAGCACTTATTTATTATTAATTCTTCACTCTACATCGTGGTGGTTAATACTTTTTAGGTATTTGGAGTCAATGTTGTCAAATAATTTTAAATAATAATGAACCGACTTCAATTAGTAGGTACTTCCTTTTTTGGAGTAGCTTAATGAAATGAAATACAATGCTTTTATTTTACATCATTATTAGTGCTATTACATATACAGGTACTATAGTATAAAAAGTTGATGAAAGTCATTTATGATTTTGAAAACAAAGGTAAACATCCCCAGTTCGAATCAAGTTCTTTTACTGACCAGAAGAACCGGGAAGTAACTGTTCATCTGACTGGCTACACCTGGATGACGAAATCCAGACAAGTGGCTTTTCTCCGAAAAACGGAAGATCATCCTCCAAAGCAGGACCTGTCGTGGCAGCCAATAGGAAAGCGTAAGCCTGGAGGTCAAGTCTGCTGCACTCTCGTGGTTGCATCGCTCTGGCATCGTAGCAGCAAACGATGTGCATTGCTGATTTCGTTACTTTAATTTCACTGTCGTTCGAAGTAAAACAGTGATGCACATCGTTTACCGCTACGATGCAGCTGCCAGAGTGTAGCAGACTTAGGCCCCCAGGAAGTGTAACATTTAAGTACGGCGCTCAAACCCAACGCTTTCATGAATGGAAGATAATAATAAACATGAATTACGATTTCATTAAAGATTCCCACAATGTCAACATTCGCAGACGGTAAAATGTGTTTCATATATTATATATAAAACATAAAGATGAATCATTCGACACATGCATGACGCGACATAATAAGAATAATTTACGGTGAAGGAACTTATCGTGAGGAGAATTTCAGTTATTATCATCATCAGAAACATGACGCCCACTGCTGGATGAGGGCCTCCCCTAATGATTTCTATTATAATCTGGGGGGTATTACCAAAAATCAATCAATCATCAAAATCAATCAAAAAGGCAGGCGGATTGGCGATCGCAGTGATGTTTTGGTTTAACTCAGAGAGAGCGCTGCTGCCCGGAGGACTGCTCCTCTGGAGGGTTCCCTCGGTCGTCTCTTTGTATTTGGAAGCCCTCGTCCAGCAGTAGACGTGCTGCGGCTAGTGATGGTGATGATTGCCACTTTATATGATAAAGTAATTTTCTTTCGTTTTTTTGGTATCATGGGCTGAGTGATTTATTAACCTACTTCAAAAAAGGAAGAGGATCTCAATTCGCCTGATTTTTTTTTCAGTTTGTTACCTCAGAACTTTCGCTTTTTTATTTGAAAGCTGGTGCTTCCCGTTTCGTCCCAAACAGATTTGGTTCAGTTCCGACCATGGCGTCCATGAGAAAACCACATACATATATTATGTTAAATTTTACTGGTTGAAGTCGGTTCTTTTTTCTTTAATTATGTTATTTATTGGATAATATTTCTAATTTGGCCTTGTATGTATTGTAGATAGATAAAATACTGAAACAAATACCTCAAGCTCATTAAAGCGTTACGTCGGGGGCGGGAATCGAACCCGCGACTGTCTGTGGTAGTCATAGCAAAATAAGCTGAGCTTTTACTACATAGAACTTATCACAAAAACATAGATCAACATCAAAATGTTTACATCAACAGGTCCACGGTCAGAACCAACTGGATATCAAGTTTCAAAACTCGGTGGATAGCATCAGAACAATTTTCTAATTAATAATTATTTAGTCGCTTAATTAACTCAGATACGTTTCGGCGTTTCTTTGCGTTGATTGGTCAGATCAAATTTCGTAAGGGGATCTACTCACTTGGTTACCTTACCTATAATGACTAATTTATACAAATATTATGAAGAGGAGAGATGTGATTGTTTGTTTGGATTAAATATACAGAACACCAGCCCAACTTTTTTCGCCGTGGGGGTCGTAAGAGGCGAGCGAGAAAACTCTCCAGAGGACGGGCAGCATCGCTCTCTGTGAATTAAACCACTGCCATCATCAACCCGCCTGCCAAGTGAGGCCATTATTTCCATTTCATCACAAATGGTCATGGAAATCAACGGGGGAGGCCCTCGTCCAGCAGTGGCCGCTATTTTTTATTTTTTTATCATAATGAACAAGCGTTTGACCACCATCCTGCCTGATGTTAAGCAACGATGTTGTCTACGATCGATGGAGCACACTTGTTCATTAGATACCTACCTATTCACCCGCGACTTGAAGACCTTCAGACTGTACTGCGCAGGAAACACAGACTCCGGCAAGTCGGTATTTGTCTGATGATGATGATAGTATAAAACAAAGTCGCCTCCCGCTGTCTGTCCCTATGTATTCCTATATGTTTTAAACTATGGAACGGTTTGGTGCGGTTTTCGTTAGTAGATAGAGCGATTATTGAGAAAAGTTTATATTATTACTAACTGTCCCGGCAAACATTTGTTTTGCCATAATAAGTTGCCTTTGTACCCCGTGTATTGGGAGAAATACAACTGGTAGATGTATAAAAATAGATAGTAGCCGATTGCCCACAGTTCACCAAGCATATTTATCCCAACGTGACAGGGGGTGAGCCCGTTACAGGATTCACACAACTTATGGTATGCGGGTTTCATCACGATGTTGTCCTTCACCGTACAAGCGTTGCGTTGCGTACATAGGCTCTGAAAAAGAGTCCCATTGGTACACGTCCAGTAGCTGGACTCGAACCTGCGACCTCCCGGTTACAAGTCGA
>SJJU01072512.1:0-13147 GCA_012932125.1 Conopomorpha cramerella
TAGGTGATGAGCTTTTAAGTACTTGTTGGATGTGTCTGGGTGTTTTATTTATGTAAGTATGTATTTAAAAGAAAAAAAAAAGTATTTAAGTAAGTATATTTCGTTGTCTGATTTCCATAACACAAGTGCTTTAGCTACTTAACATGGGATGAAGGCAATGTGTGTGTTGTTGTAAAAATATTTATATTCATTTATTTATTTATAACAAGTAGAGTTTTAGTAACATGCGACAACAAGCGTCATGAAAACTAACGGAACATTTTTTTTAATCGCTCTAAGAAGCTTTGTGTAGGACAAACATAATGTTTTGTCACTTGCTTGTAAAGCTAGCCAAAGCTCGAGCTTTGCCTTTCGAACAACGCAACTTCGATCACATGTTTACAATAGCTCGGATTTTCGCTGATTTAACCCTCACAAGCTTTAGCAAGTGCCTCTGCCTACCCCGCTTTGGGATTAAAAGGCGTGAAGTGTATTTATTTATTATTTATTTTCAACCCTCACAGTCTGCTATATCCTAAACTTAATAGGAAATTAGGACTTGTTATCAAATTAGGTGTTTTCTTAAAAATAGGGCCCGTTGGCGCAGTGGTCAGCATGTTTGCCTCTATTCCGTAGGGTCGTGGGTCCGATTCCCACCGCTGATAGGTTCTTCGGTGGATGAGTTTTTAAGTACTTGTTGGACGTGTCTGGGCGTTTTATTTATATGGCATGTAAAACAAATGTATTTAAGTAAGTATATTTCGTTCCCTGAATTACATAACACAAGCGCTTTAGGTACTTAACATAAGATGAAGGCAATGTGTGTATTGTTGTAAAAATATTTATTTATTTAAAGAAGTTAACAAAAGAGAAGACGAAGGAGTTACTTGCGTCTCTTTCGTTTCCCACTATCTTTGACAGACATTTTTTTTAGAAAAGTCCTCCTTTTTTACCCTACTTCAAAAAAGGAGGAGGTGCTCAATTCGTCGGAATTTTTTCCTTACCTGAAAAATTTTGACTGTATGGTGTTCAAGTAGCGGGCGACTAGGTACCTAATGAACAAGTGTGCTCCATCGTAGACCACATCGCTGCTTGACATCAGGCAGGATGGTGGTCAAACGCTTGTTCATAGAGATAAAAAAAGACTGGGTGAACCGATTTGGACGTTTTTTTTTTTTTATTTGAAAGCTGATCAAAGCTCGACCCGTCTGCTCCCATTTATATTTCGTTCAGTTTCGACAACGGGAACACCACAAATCTGGCAAATTTTGTTGGTTTAAGTATGTTGTTTGAATGTAAGTTTGTTTGAATGTAGATGAAGCGAAAGGGGTATGTCAGGATCGTGACAAATGGAGATCTGTAGTATCTGCCTACCCCTCTGGGAGACAGGCGTGAAGTGTATGTATGTATGTATGTTTAAGTCGGATTTTTTTCAGTAAAAAAATATACGAGGCAAAAAATGGACAATAGATATTTTCAGTTGTTTGCTCATTCATTTTGTAATTTACGTTTATAATCGGTATAAAAATGGTCTTTCCTAACAAAATGTCATCATCACACAAACAATTCACGTTCCATTCTTTTTAGAACGCTCTTGTCACTGTCATTTATTTATTTATTATCACGATACGATAATATCGCAATGTTAGTTACGGGTATTCATTTGAGACCCAATGGGGGAATTTTCTTTGACGTACTTCTGACAGATTTTCCGGCGTAGAACTGTCATTACTGTCAAACGTTTGACCACCATCCTGCCTGATGTTAAGCAGCTATGTGGTCTACGATGGAGCACACTTGTTCATTAGGTACATATTCACCCCAGTGACTTGAAGAACTAAGTTTAGCTAATAACCTACAAGGACTCAGACTAACATAAAAGGGTCGAATAATCTAGGTACACTAGATTGTTTTGCTCGTGTAGGTCCCACCCTGTATACCGCAGTAAATTAAATGGATTATCCTATCTTATTAAGACTAACTTGTCAGTATAACCGTCTAGATATACAACTGACAAGTTAAGACGCAAGAAAATGACGATATACCCTCTTCAGAATAGTAATTCAGCCGTTATAAGTAATGTAATCGGCGTTTCTCTGAAGGATCGAATCAGAATTGAAGTGATCCGACAGAGAACCAAAGTCATCGACATAGCTCATCGTTTTAGCAAGCTGAAGTGGCAGTGGGCCCGCCATATTTGCCGTAGAACCGATGACCGTTGGGGAAAACGAGTTCTCGAGTGGAGACCGCGTCTCGGCAAACGGAGTGTAGGACGCCCTCAGGCACGGGGAAGTCGGGGCACTTGTTGTACGGGGAAGAACATTGGTTGTTGTACGTGGAAGAACATTGGATGTTGTACGGGGAAGAACATTGGAAGGCGGTGGTCTCTTTCTGTGAGAGCGTTATGCTCCAGAAGGAGGCCGCAGAGCGAGAACGGGAGAGAGCCGATCCCGCTCGAAGAAGGAGGCGCAGGTCCCGCCATTAGAGGCTAACGCCGGCCCTGTAGACCCGGGCGACGAATAGGGCTACGGCGGATCCCCTGCCTGTCGTAAGAGGCGACAAAAAGGGGGTGAAATAGGGGTTGTGGGTCACCCCGGCAGGGGCCTGGATGATCTGACCATAACAACCCCTGAGGAGAGGCGGTAGCAAGGTGTGGTCCCCTGCTACAGCCCAGCACCGCAAAGTGCAGATAAGTGGGGGGCTCAAACAGTACCCCGCGCGTCTCAAGACGCAGTGCAAGGGTGACACCGGTGCGTTCTTTGGAGATCCCGGAGTCACCCGTTAAGCCCGGCCGAAGGCCACCGGAGGGGTTTTAGTCGGTGTGAGTCCGACATAACCCAGTCACTCCCCTGGGCGGCTGGGTATCCATAATGGATTTCCCCTTCGAAATCAAAAAAAAAGGACGCCTCAGGCAAGGTGGACTGATGATATACGCAAGATGGCTGGCAGAAGCTGGATGCGAGAAGCCGAAAACAGATCACAGTGGCGTGCAATTGGAGAGGCCTATGTCCAGCAGTGGACAAGTATGGGCTGATGATGAAGTAATGTAATACTTACTTAGCTCCATCAGGGAACGCCATGACTCCAAGACCCGAGCAGAGGCCGCTAATGAGAGCGCCGTCGAACCTCGTCCCGTCGGGCAGCACCAGGTGGCCCATCCCATGCTTCTGGCCCTTGGAGTTCCATTCCCCCACGTATCTGGTCCCGTCTTCGTATTTGTAGGCGCCAGTCTTCACTACGCCAGGGTCTATTACTGTACGGAATGTTGAAGGTTAACATACACTTATTACAATACACTTCACGCCTTTTAATCCCAAAGCGGGGTAGGCAGAGGCACTTGCTAAAGCAAATGCCCACGGTTCACTAAGCGTATTTAATCCAACGTGACAGGGGTGAGCCCATCGCCGTTGACAGGGGGTGAGCCCATCGCCGTAAGGAAGGTTAATATAAATAAAATAAATAATAGAGAGTCCGTGGTCCAGTTGGTCGGATACTTAATTTGCAACCGGAAGGTCGCGGGTTCCAATGGGAGTCTTTTTCAGAGCTTATGTACGCAACGCAGCGCTCGTACGGTGAAGGACAACATCGTGATGAAACCCGTACACCACAAGGTGTGTGAACCCTATAACGGCGATGGGCTCACCTCCTGTCACGTTGGGTTACTAGTTTTTTTTTATAAAAAGAAGATATTAAAAAAAAAATCAATTTCGACAGTGGTATGCAAAACAAAACCACAAGTATGTCAAAATAAACTGGTTGAAGTCAGTTCTTTTTTCTTGTTTAAACTTATTTTTATTATCAAAATTAAAATTACACTTCACGCCTTTCTAATCCCAAAGCGGGGTAGGCAGAGGCACTTGCGAAGCAAATGCTTACGGTTCACCAATCGTATTTAACCCAACGTAACAGGGGGTGAGCCCATCGCCGTTAAAGGGTGCACACACCTTGTGGTGTGCGGGTTTCATCAATATGTTGTCCTTCACCGTACAAGCGTTGCGTTGCGTACATATGCTCTGAAAAAGAATCCCATTGGTACACGTCCAGTAGCCGGACTCGGACCTGCGCCCTCCCGGTTACAAGTGTAGTATCCGACCAACTGGACCACAGACGCTACATGACGCCCATGAATATAGAGGTATATATTAAATATTACTCAAATAAATCAATTTTACTTTGACACCTACTTACCGTCGACCATTCTGCTCGAGCGAGCCTCAACACTGGCTCAGTGACAGTTCTGGGGCTTCGGGGTGACCTGCTCCGTGTACAGTCGGCCAAGAAACTGGTTTAGTTAGTTTTTATGATACTTACTGTGTCACAAGAACAACATCCATCCAAATAGGAAAACCACAAAACGTCACCCATACCAGGTGAATATACCATTTACGTGAACCAAACGGTTTGTCTGATCCTGTGTTGTGTGTGCGTCTACACACTTTTGATGTGTGTAGACTTTTTTAATTTCCCCCATAGTAAAAGTTGTTTCATATTGACGAGCCCAACAACGTTTCTAAGACCATTGCTCGTGGTATTTTTACGCTCGGTATACACTCGCATGTGAAATCAATTCAATTCGTTTATTGCACTCATGTTACAGCAAAAGTTCTTAAATAAATTGCTAAGTATCAAACATGAACCCTGTGAGGGCAAAAGCAACAGTATGGTTAGTAGTACACTCGCCATGTGTGAGGTACTAAGTACACTTACTTATTTATAAACTAAATTACAACTAAATCATACTCTTGTGAACGTTAATATAATACAATGACAATTCATTATTAACGATATTGACAATAATAAACTATACTATTTCTTAACAGTATAATCGCCAAAAGGCGGCGAACAAAACCTTAATATGTTAAGCATAAGTGTTAAGAACGTAAATATGGGCCTTCAGTTACAAGTTTATATCACATAGCCCGAAGAAACCTAAAGAATAATGGCAGATTTCGTTCCAGTAAAAAAGAAGATTTTAATACTGTATCAATTTAAATCATTGTATGCAAGGAATCAATTTACATGTATTGTATTTTATATAAAGACCGGGATAAATTCCGTTAAATTATTGAAAATATCAGCTTTGTCATAGTTTCTGAACATCTCAGTTCAATTTGTGACATTGATTGACGCTCGTTGACACATACATTTGACACATTGATGCTAGAACCTATCTGAATTTGAAACAATGGAAGCGTCAGTCAAATGTCAAAATGCCAAAAGTCTCGAAATGCCTTGAATTTTAGACTTACTAAGCCAAATATTTACTTTCAAATTAATTTAATATGCGGTGTTTTCAAAATACGTAAACACATCAAACTATGAAAAACGCGTCTAAATTACTGGAACGAAGTAATGTATGAAACTTGCCATCATTCTTTGCAGGTCATACGTCATACCAAAGAGAGGCAGATGATGCATTCCATTAAGATCCCAGATCAGCACGGGACACATTTAAAATCAAAGATTGTTTTATTGTGACGAGAAAAGAAATATTCTTAATTACAAAATTGCCCATCTGTGGTCCAATTGGTTAGATACTTGACTTGTCACTGTCGGGAGGTCGCGGGTTCGAGTCCGGCTACTGGACGTGTACCAATGTGACTCATTTTCAGAGCCTATGTATGCAAGGCAACGAGTTGCACGGTGAAGGACAACATCGTGATGAAACCCGCACACCACAATGTGAGTGAACCCTATAACGGCGATGCCGCGGGCCCACCCCCTGTCACGTTGGGTTAATACGCTTGGTGAACCGTGGGCATTTGCTTTTGCAAGTGCCTATGTACCCCGCGTTGGGTTGAGTTTCAACAGTTTAGTGTAGTAGACCAGATTTGGATTCGACTGTAGGTACGTCGTGGCTTACTTACGCTGTAAGGTAATTTGATTAATACCGTGGAACGTGAAGTATCCACTTTCTCAGTTGTTGGGAATCCACACACTGTGAGGTCATGCTTTTATGGAGGGCCAGCAATGGGCTAGCAAACAACTGATGTAGGACAAGGTTAAAGCTAGTTTTCCACATCACTAATGGAATCAATAATTTTCAGCCCTTTGTATACTAACTTGATTCAATTTATGATTACGAACGGACTTGTTTGTTCACTATTATTATACAGTCCAGTTGATATACAGATAATGGATAATGGAAAAGCAGCAGTGGATACAATGATTTCTCTATGAAAACCTTCTTCCATAATAAATTAATAAATAAATTATTTTACAACCAGCTGTGCCCGCGACTTTGTCCGCGAAGAATAGTGTCTTCGGGCAGTTTTAATAATTAACGCGAAATATTTTACATATTATATGATACATACATACATACACTTCACGCCTGTCTCCCAGAGGGGTAGGCAGAGACTACAGATCTCCATTTGTCACGATCCTGACATACCCCTTTCGCTTCATCTACATTCATACATCTTTTCATACATGACCTCCGGTTTCGAGTACTTTCACGCCACCTTCGGTCAGGACATCACCAATCTGGTCTTTATATGTCCTTCTGGGGCGACCTCTACTCACCCGGCCATTACATCACCCATATAAATCTCTTTCGTCAATCGACTTTCATCCATTCTCTCCATATGCCCAAACCACCGAAGCTTGCCCTTTTCAATCTTGGTCACTACGTCTTCCTTCAAACCTTATATGATACATGCGCTGTTTTAACATTTTGTAAATACTTCTGCGTTTTTGGTACATTCATTCATTCACATTCATGTTGTCACTTTTGGTTTGAGCATATATGTATAGAGTATGGATGAAGGATAGAGGAAGGTGGTATGAAAAGTACCTTCTCGAAATCGGAGATTTTTTCTGTCAAATTAGTGTTTTTTTTTCCTAAAAGTCAGGCTACTTACCTCCACAAAAGAAGTATATATAATAAACAAATAACATATACATAAATTACAGCCATAAACAAATTGTCCCGCGTGAGGATTCGAATTCCATGCATTCACTTCAACTTGTAATGGGCCGGGTGAGTATAGGTCGCCCCAGAAGGACATATACAGACCAGATTGGTGATGTCCTGGCCGAAGGTGGCGTGAAAAGTACTCGAAACGGGAGGTCATGTATGAAAAGATGTATGAATGTAGATGAAGCGAAAGGGGTATGTCAGGACCGTGACAAATGGAGATCAGTAGTCTCTGCCTACCCCTCTGGGAGACAGGCGTGAAGTGTATGTATGTATGTCACTTCAACTTATTGACCGTTGACGAGTGAGCTATCGGCGCATGCAAGAAGCGTGTGAAATAATCCATCTGTATTTTAAATTACATTTTACAGTTTCATTTTAGGTCTTCCGTGCATTTTACATAGGTAACTCAAAATTCTTTGAGTATAGACGCAAGGAATTTTGAGATACATTTTAAAAGCATTGACTTCCAGAACTCAGAAGAAAGTTTCATTACGATACGTTCAGCCGTTTGGGAATTGTCGTTTTTAGACGATCCTACGGGAACCAAATCGTAATCCGAGATAAAAGTTAGCCTAAATCTTATTCCAGTGTCTAAGGTATCTGCGTGCCAAATTTCATCAAAGTCTGTTCAGCCGCTTTGACATTATTCACGGACGCACAGACAGACTTTTTTTCCAATAATATGAAATTCAGCTTCTGTAACGGCAAATTGATATACTCCACCGGTCTTTTCGTAACAAGAATCAATGTACAGTTTTAGACCCTGAACAGTTTTATTATAAGTAACGCACATATTACCTTCATCCCATGTTAAGTAGCTAAAGCACTTGTTTTATGTAATTCAGACAATGAAATGTACTTACTTTTCTTTTAAATACATACTTATATAAATTAAACAACCAGACACATCCAGCAAGTAATTAAAAGCTCAACGGCGGGAATCGAGCCCACGATCTTACGGTATATAGAGGTCTTAACTTCCCCCTTCGTAATTTCATAAATGTCGGGAAAAATGGTTGTCATAGATAATAGGTTTGACCCATCACATCGACTGCTGACACCACTAAAATCGGTTGCAACCAATGAGAAATTTTCTTTGATGTTTTTCTTACAGAACTGTTATTACTGTTATTACCACTATGGATCATGTTATCTGAAATAAATGATTATTATTATTATATTACTGTCAAACTTTGTTCGGAAAGTAATTACAGTTCTAATGGCTAGCAGGAGCTGCATGCGAGAAGCCGAAAATAGATCACTGTGGCGTGCAATTGGAGAGGCCTGTCCAGCAGTGGACAAGTATGGGCTGATGATGATTTCTGAAAGAATTTCGGGCTAAGAACTGTCATTACTGTCAAACTTTGTTTGGAAAGTATGAAAAGTCCCCATTCGACAAATAGACAGAGCCTTAATATATTTTTCTCTACACATTTTGTGTTTTACTTAGCACTGAGGTTACTACGCTAGGCTCTCAATAATGATTGTAAACACTGTTATCATATAATCGCGCGGTATAAAAGAGCGCGTCTATGACGTGTAGCTATCATTGAAGGAAGTCCGGCGCTGCCACTGACACGATGAGTCCACTATCGTACGTGTCAGTTTTCCTGTTAGCATTTCTTGCCCCGTGTCGTACACAGGAAGGGATATTTTATCCAGTGTACCACCTGGCTCCGCCCATCGGCTCCTGGATGAACGACCCCAACGGATTCAGCATTTTCAACGGCGAGTATCATTTGTTCTACCAGTTCAACCCAGACAGCAGCTACGTGCCGGGCTACGCGCACTGGGGTCATGTCAAAAGCTCAGACCTGACCAACTGGCAGGACATGCCCATAGCCCTGTATCCAGACCAGGCGTATGACCTGAACGGAGTCTTCTCCGGAAGTGCCATAGTGGAGAGCGGTACGATGTACCTTTATTACACGAGCCATCTGATACACGCGGGGGCGACTCCCGACCACGAGGAACACCAATGCCTTGCTACAAGCACCGACGGAGTAAACTTTGTTAAACATGCCAGTAACCCTATTATAGCAAATGCTGACCTGCAGCCTGACACTCGAGATCCTAAAGTGTGGACGTATGGCGGAAAATACTACATGGTACTTGGTAACGAAGCTGACGGTAAGGGAAGAGTTTTGCTGTTCTCCTCGACTGACAAACTGACGTGGACCCAGGTGTCGGTCCTGGCGCAGTCTAACGGCACAATGGGCTACATGTACGAGTGTCCTGACTTCTTCGAGCTGGACGGAAAGTTCGTGCTGCTCTTCTCCCCTCAGGGCATGGCGGCTGAAGGTGACAAATATAAAAACCTGTATCAAACTGGCTATTACGTCGGCAGCTTCGACTACGCCACGGGCAAGTACACCATCGAGAAGGAATTCCAGGAGCTGGACCATGGTCACGACTTCTACGCCACACAGTCGATAGATGATAACGGCCGACGCGTGGTTATAGCCTGGTTCGATATGTGGGAGCAAGTGTATCCTGAGAAAGAAGATGGTTTCACTGGCATGATGACTTTACCGCGGGCCCTGTCTTTGGCAAGCGACGGCCGCTTGGTACAGAAGCCGATCTTGGCCGAACTTTCTAGAGGTAACATCGTCTACACCGGTTCTGTAGCCCCAGGGAAATATGTGATGATTCCGGAAAACGCGGGCTCCATTTCGGTGACTGCTAAGGACGAAACTCTTCAGTTATTGATTGTATCTTCAAACAACGCGTCGAACGTGGTCACTCTGGGCTACGACCCTGCCCAGGGCACAGTCACCCTGAACAGAGGAGGAAGTGACGGCATCAGAAGAACGACTTGGAAACCTTCCGGTTCTCTCAGTTGGAAGATATTTATCGATAAGAGTTCTATAGAATTATTCTGCGGCAGCGGTGAGGTGACCTTCTCCAGCAGATTCTTCCCGGACGGCGACGTTCGTGTTCACGTGAACACAGGCAGAATATCCAACATGGTGGTTAGAGCTATTAAAAAGAATCCAAAAAAACCTTCACAAGACGATGAGGAAAATTTTTAGTAACAAACATAATACAAATAGTCTGATCACGTCGCCACCAAGGAAATAATGTAAACTATCCTTGTGAGTTATTTCTTATAGTAATTTATACATTAAATAACATTTAACTAACAAAAAATTCTTCGTAAAGTTTAATTTAATTCAAAATATCTTGAAGATACTAATATTTCACAGTTCCGTATACCCAAGACTGTGATTAAAGCCGTTCATGCTGCAGTGCTCTTCCATTTTAAATAACAATTTAATCTCGCGTAGAATCTACGCGGTGATTAACATGAAGTCGTTTGTCAAGTGTCCTTGTGGAGCTACGCAAACATACGTGTTCATGGTAAATCAGATTAATCAATAGTTGTATATCCGTGTCACATAGTACCGTTTCGTGGGGATGGTTGGATATGAAATAAGGTAATGCGTACAGGAACAAGTAGTTTTCTGTAAAAATAAACTTCCTACAATTTTTTAAAGAAAAAAGAACCTTCAGACTTTAACCAGTTTTTAGTAAAATTACTATTCTATATTATACAAGCTGTCCCGGCAAACATTTGTTTTGTTATAACAAGTTGCCGTTGTACCCCGTGTATTAGGAGAAATACAACTGGTAGATGCATAAAAAATAGATTCTCAGACCTACTAAATACGCATATAAAATTTGGTGAAAATCGGTAAAGCCGTTTCGGAGGAGTAGGGTAACTAACATTGTGACATGGAAAATTTTATATAATATTCGATTTAATTTACTGCACTGCTAATGTTTTTTGCTCGCCATTTATTTCATTAGGATAATAAATAGTGTGATAAGAGAAAGTTGCGGTTTGAAAGGTGTAGTGACCAAGATTTAAAAGGGCACGCTTCGGTGGTTTGGGCATATGGAGAGGATGGATAAAAGTCGATTAACGGAAGAGATTTATATGGGTGATGTAATGGGTCGGGTGAGTAGAGGTCGCCCCAGAAGGACATACTACGACCGGTGGTGTCCTGACAGAAGATGGCGTGAAAAGTACTCGAAACCGGAGGTCATGTATGAAAAGATTTATGAATGTAGAAAGGGGTATGTCAGGACCGTGACAAATCGCTCACTTACTGCAACAACGCGTTATGTCACAATATTTTGTTATTGTGAAAAGAATCCTTGGTAACAGTAATAAGATTGTTATTTCAACAGTGTCACATTTTGAGATATCGCGTTGTTGCATCAAATAAGCGAAATGAAGATACGCACTTATGTTCTCCCGAGTTGTGAGGTTGACTGGTATACAACGTGTAACCGAATCATAAAACTGCATTCTCAGCACCAGGAATAGAGTCTATTTCAGCACAATATAACATAGGTTACATTTTTTAGATTTTGTACCTTTTTGTCTTGCCCTTTCTTAACAGCTATTAAGTAGGTACTTTCTTAGATCAACGAACTTCGTGTTACATACACACACACACCACGCTGCTCGAGCTCGCGGGTTGGGGTGGCGGGGCAGGGAGTGACGGGGTAGGCGTGAGCTAGTTTGTCCTTGACCCACCTAATTAGTCGAGCGGCGCGTGCCCATGCACATGGATGTATTTTTTTTTCAACGTTTCCGCGCGCGAGTATGACACAATGTGTTTTGACAATGTTTTATCGCTATTATAACAGATGCTCGATGTGGTGATAATGTCAGTGAAAGAGTGCGAGTCTACCGAGACAGGTAGTACCTACTCGTTGTAACATACCTACCTACCTCGAAGCGCGGCGTCGCCCGAGACCCGCGCCGGGAGCGGCATAGCGTTAGAAAATAATCACAATTTCTAGCATTCGTAAGTAAATCAGCGTCTGTGGTCCAGTTGGTCGGATACTTGACTTGTAACCGGGAGGTCCCGGGTTCGAGTCCGGCTACTGGACGTGTACCAATGGGACTCTTTTTGTACGCAACGCAACGCTCGTACGGTGAAGGACAACATCGTGATGAAACCCGCACAACACAAGGTGTGTGAACCCTATAACGGCGATGGGCTCACCCCCTGTTACGTTGGGTTAAATACGCTTGGTGAACCGTGGGTACTTGCTTTAGCAAGTGCCTCTGCTTACCCCTCTTTGGCATTAAAGGCGTGAAGTGTATTTTTAGGGTTTCGTACCTCAAAAGGAAAAAACGGAACCCTTATAGGATCACTTTGTTGTCCGTCTGTCCGTCCGTCCGTCCGTCTGTCAAGCCCCTTTTTCTCAGGAACGCGTGGAGGTATGAAGCTGAAATTTATATCAATTACTCAGGTCTACTGTCCCTTAAAGCTGTGAAAAAAACAAACTTCTAAGCCAACGCAATCAAAAGATACAGCCGTTTATGCCGCAAATTTTCGACACTTGCAAGGGAATCAAAACCTACAGGGTGCTTCCCGTGAACTCAGAATCTTGAAATTTGGCACGAAGCAACGTCTTATAGCATAGATAAAAGAAAAAATACGAAAACCATACATTTTTAGTTACATCACATAATTTTTTTTTTTAAATAATTTTAAACTTACTGCCCATTTCCTCATAAACGCGTAGAGGTATTAAATTGAAATTCATACCAAATACTCAGGCCTTTAAGCTGTAACAAAATCAAACTTCTATGTCAACGCAATCAAAAGAAACAGCAATTTAAGCTGCATATTTTGAAACTCGCAAGTACTCAAAAAGGAATCAAAACCTAAAGGGTACTTCCAGTCGACCTAGAATCTTGAAATTTGGCATGAAGCAACGTTTTATAGCACACATAAAGGAAAAATTCCGAAAACCTTAAATGTTTAGTTACATTACAAAATATATATTTTTTAATAAATATAAACTTATTACTTTTTTCCTCATGAACGCGTAGAGCTATTGAAAAGTGAGTTATTTTTATATCAATAAAAATACCATAATTATAACTCGATTGTCGTAATGAACGAACTTTGTAAACCTTGCAGGTTTGTACGGAACCCTCGGTGCGCGAGTCCGACTCGCACTTGGCCGGTTTTTTTTCGTAAGTAAAATAATAACTTGTGAAATATTCGTTAAATATTTTTTTAATAGTCACGTATATAGTACTTACGAAAAGATACACCTGGTGTGGAATGGTTGTAACGCTTATTCCTTTACACGTTGTATAATAATTTGGTATTATGTCAACCCTCAGACTCCTTTGTCATCGGTCGTGCGGTGAAGGATAATATCGTATACAACACCTAATTAATACAACGTATATTATCCGGACCTTGTCAAAAA